>CM057450.1:1414058026-1414163026 GCA_016271365.2 Neoceratodus forsteri
AATTAACAACAGTATTTGGTATCCACAATTCTTTATTTCTCTGTTAATATTACAGAACCTTTGTTTTTGATTCAGAATTTAATATGTCCTTTTAAATCAGAAAATGAAAAGAAATGGCCTTGACAAAATTATTGACACCCTAGATTTAATATTTGGTAGCACAGCCTTTGGTCAAAATAACTGCAATCAACTGCTTCCTATAGCCATGGACGAGCTTCCTGCACCTCGCTACTGGCAGTTTGGCCCACTCTTCTTGTGCAAACTGCTCCAGTTCTCCCAGATTTGAAGGGTGCCTTCTCCCAACTGCTGTTTTCAGATCTCTCCACAGGTTTTCAATGGGATTTAGATCTGGACTCATTGCTGGCCACTTCAGAACAGTCCAGCGCCTTGTCTTGAACCATTCCTGGGTGCTTTTTGAAGTGTTTTGGGGTCATTGTTCTGCTGGAAGACCCATGACCTTTGACAGAGACCAGCTTTCTGACACTGGGTTCAACATTGCGCTCCAAAATGGCCTGGTAATCTCCAGGTTTCAATGATGCCATGCACACGCTCAAGGCACCCAGTGCCAGAGGCAGCACAGCAACCTCAAAACATCACTGAACCTCCTCCATGTTTGACTGTAGGAAGGTGTTCTTTCTTTGAAGGCTTCATTTTGTTTTCTGTAAACATAGAGATGATGTGCTTTACCAAAAAGTTCTAATTTGGTCTCATTTGTCCACAGGACATTCTCCCAGAAGGATTTTGGCTTGTTCAGGTGTGTTTTGGCAAACTCCAGTCAGGCTTTCTTATGTCTGTCTCTCAGCAGTTGGGTCCTCCTGGGCCTCCTACCATAAAACCCCCTTTCATTGAGTTGGCGACGGATGGTGCGAGTTGAAACTGTCGTACCCTGTGTCTGAAAGTCCGCTTGAATCTATTTGGCAGTTGATCAAGGTGATTTCTCCACCATTCGAACAATTCTGCGCTGCAATCTTCAATCAAGTTTTCTCTTGCGGCCACGTCCAGGGAGGATGGCTACAGTGCTATGGGCCTTAAACTTCCTGATAACATTACATATGGTGGAAACAGGAACATCAAGGTCTCTGGAGATTGATTTGTAGCCTTGAGATTGTCCATGCTTGGCTCAATCGTCTGTCTGACCTCCTCAGACAATTCTCTGGCTTTCTTTCTTTTCTCCATGCTCATTGCGGTACACACAGTGACGCAAAACAGGAGAATGAGTCCTTTTCTCTATTCAAACTGGTTGAATGAGGGATTTTTATATTGCAGGCACCTGCAACTCACCACAGGTGAGTTCAGTTCCAAAGTGAAGGAGAATCACCTGCTTGAAATCTAATTATTTCTAACTACTTCTAAAAGGTGCCAATAATAGTCTCCGGGCCATTTAAGGATTTCTGTGTGGAATAAGCTAACACTTAGTAAATTTTTCTGCTTTTCGTGTTTTATTCCACTGCAAACCAAAGAAATACATATGTGGATACCAAAATATTTTTTAATTTCAACAATTTTCTGGAAAGAATGGTGCATTATTAGAAAAATCTGCAAGGGCGCCAATATTTTTGGCCACGACTGTATATATTCACATATGCACATATATTAAATTAGCTCTGAAGACATCTCTCTTCTCTGTTATTTGAGGGTTAATTTTACTTCAGTTTACTATTGATTATTGTGCTTGATGATTTATGTGTTTTTACCATCCTTTTAAAAGTTCTTAAATGAATGTATACTGTATTTAATGTGCACACACAGTGCTTTGAGACTTTGGGAGGAGGTGCTGTATTAAATAAAATTTGCTTTCTTTGCTGGCTTGCTGATATACGTCCACCACTTGCAATCTTCAAACATCTTTTCCATGGAGGTTGCTTGTTGATTCTATATTCTAAATTCATACTATGTATTTACTAAAATGGTGCTAGCACAAGTTTCTCTGATATTAAACAGCACAGCACCACATCAGGATGTTTCATATTTTTCATAGTGGATGGGCAAGAGAGCAAAAACATTTACAGCTCTTTAAAACAACATATCTCAATTCAGGAATAAAAAAAAAAAAAAAAAAGTTTATGTTGGTGTTTTTGCCAGTTATATCTTATGGTAAAAAAGTACCCTGTATAATAAAAGTTTTTGTCTACTAAAAATTATTGCTTCTTCCTTTTTTACATAGAAACATAGATTTTGATGGCAGATAAGGACTGCTTGGCCCACCCAGTCTGCCCATTTTCCTACCTAATGGATAAGCTGCAGATCCTAGTTAACCAGCAGCCTACTTCTTCCTACCCCAACCCCCTAGAATTGCCTTATGACTGTCCCATGCATGCTTGAATTCCACCACTGTTTTTGACTCCACAACCTCCTCCAGAAGGCTGCCCATGCATCCACAACCTCTCTGTGAAAAAATACTTCTAAATTACCTCTGAGCCCCCCTTCTGTCTTCAAATTGTGCTCTTGTTCTTGCACACCTTTATTTGAAAGATGCTACCTCTTGACTTTATTGATTCCCTTGAGGTACTTGAAAGTTTCATCATGTCCCCTCTCCTCCTTTCCTCGAGGCTTACATATTTAGCTCCAAGTCTCTTCATGTCTTCCGTGCAGACCCTGCACCATTTTAGTTGCCCTCCTCTGGACAGCTTCCATCCTGTCTGTCTTTGCAGAGATTGGGTCTCCAGAACTGCATGCAGTACTCCAGATGGGGTCTCACCAACTGTCTGTACAGAGGGATAATAACTTCCTGTTTTCTATTGGTGATGCCTCCCATGCATCCCAGTATCCCCCAGCCCTCCTTGCTGCCCTCTCACATTGCTTGCCCACCTTTAGGTCATCTGATATGACTACCCCAGGTCCCTTTCCATTTTGTTGTTGTTAGTATCTCACCCCATTGTGTACTCTTCCCTGGGTTTTGTTTCCCAGGTGCATTACCCTGCACTTCTTAGCATTGACTCTAAGCTGCCATACATTTGACCATTCCTCTAACCTTGCCAAGTCCCTTCTCATCCTTTCCACCCCACCTTGTGCATCAACTCTGTTGCAGATCTTTGTGTCATCTGCAAAGAGACATACTTTTCCTTCCAGTCCCTCTGCAATGTCGCTTATAAAGACATTGAAGAGGACCGGTCCTAATACTGAACCCTGTGGTACCCCACTAGTAACCCCCCTTTCTTCAGAGTGGACTCCGTTTACTATTACTCTCTGTGTCCTATTCCTCAGCCAATTCTTTACCCAGGCTGCTGTTATCTTGGGACCTACTCCCAGGCCGGCTAACTTGTATATTAATCTTTTGTGTGGGACTGTGTCAAATGTCTTGCTAAAGTCTAGATAGGCCATGTCCACAGCCCCTCCCTGATCTACTACTTTGGTCACCCAGTCAAAGAAATCTATCAGATTTGTCTGGCATGACCTTCCCGCTGTGAATCCCTGCTGCCTTGGGTCCTGTGCCCCTCTGGCCTCTAGATACTCGACAATTCTTTTCTTCAGAAGTGATTCCATCATTTTCCCTATCACTGAGGTTAAACTAACAGGTCTGTAGTTTCCTGCTTCCGCCTTGCTCCCACTTTTGTGAAGGGGAATCACATCTGCCCTTCTCTTGTCCTCAGGTACCACCCCATCCTCCCATGATTTGTTAAAGAGGGTAGTCAGTGGTGTCACTAGTTCTACCCTTAGTTCTTTTAGAATTCTGGGATGAATCCCATCAGGCCCCATTTGTTTGTCCACCTTCAGTTTTAAGAGTTCTTTCAGAACCCTTTCTTCTGTAAATGGGCTGGTATCAACTTCTGTATCCAGAGTGTTTCTACTGTTTGTTTTAGGTACCTCCCCCACTTCCTTTGTAAATACTGAGCAAAAATATTTGTTTAGGATCTCTGCCTTTTCACAGTCACCCTCTGCCCACCCTCCTCCCTTTATTAAGCCTCACTACCCTCCTTGGTCTTCCTTCGGCTCCCTGATGTACCTATAAAGGTTTTATCCCCTTCTTAACTGAGTTGGCTATCTTTTCCTCAGTTTGGGCCTTTGCTGTTCTGACTGCCTTCCCAGCTTCCTTTTGCTTTAACTGATACAGTTCTCTGTCCTGCTCCTTCTGCGATTCCTTGTACTTCCTGAATGCTTTCTTTTTCTCTTGAACCTTCACTGCCACTTCCTTTAAAGATTTTTTTGTTGTGTGTGTGAATTAATGTTTGTGAAAGGTGCTGGATTAAGAGCACTGGAGACAGAAACCCTCTGGTTATCTGTATAACAGGTATGCAACAGGTGATCATAGTGCTAGCTTCCCTATATGGCTGCGCCGGTGTGCCTCACTGCTGTCATGGATAGAACAAGGAGTAGGCAAAAAGGTAGTTCAGACTCCATACTCATTCAGTCCTTGGGCTTTCCTGTGAGACTGCCAGTAAGGGTACCATTTTGTGCATTGGTAATTTTGTGATATGTGAACAGTTTCCCACTGGGACTGGACTGAGACCACCACAACTCATTTCATGTAGGCCATTGCTGCTTTAAAAGAAAACAGTCAATACAGGCTCCCGCCTCTGCAAGGCTTGTCCTACAGTTAAGCCTTTTAAGTATGTTGTGGCATTTTTCTCACACCACAACATACTTTATTTTAATAAAGAAAAGTCCGCGACCCGAAGTATGGCAGATGCTGGGGGGCTCTGTTATCTGTAAAGGTGCGGCACCTCACCGCTCACTTCAATATATTATGTATTGAAGCACATGGCACGGCACCGCACCTTTACAGATAATGGAGCCCCTCAACATTAGCCATACTTCTGGGTTGCAGACTTTTCTTTATTAAAATAAAGTATTTTGCGGCACAAGAAAAATGCTGCAACATACTTAAAAGGTTTAACTGGAGGGCAAGCCTTGTGGGGGCGGGAGCCTGTATTGTTGACAGTTTTCCTTTAGATAAATAAATGCTTTTTCCAAAGAATCCCCAGAACTGCCAGGAGATTTTGTAATGTTTCATTCTGTGAGTTTGAGTTTTGACAACCTTCGGAGCCTTCAGCTGCACTAACAAAATGTACCCACAATAAAAAAGAATGTCATCCAGCTCCTCTTGATTCTATTTTCTGACTCCAGATACTGACATTGGCACACTTGATTAGGTTCTGATACTTAAATGCACGTTTAGAAACTGCTTTGTAGAGTAGGCGCATGTGCGCCTTGATCACCCACATGGTGGGCCAGCCAAACTGTGCCGACTGCCGTCTCCAGGCAGTGACTGCTGCCTGATCGTACAAGGGATGGTGATTGGTGTGCCATCGGGAGAGAGGGACTGGAGGGACCTGAGTGGGCAGGATGGGGAAGGAGGCTTGAATTGGTGATTGGTGGGGGGCACCTGATGCCAGGGATCTATGCAGTAAAGGTTATTTGGATTCGGACTGGTGATTGAGGGGGGTAGGTGGGTGGGCCGTTAAACACCAGGGATATATGCACTACGTTTTTTGGTGGGGTTTGGACTGGCAATCGGGGGGTGGGTGGCTAATAGATACCAGGGAGCTATGCAGTAAGGGTTATTTCAGTTCAGTCCAGTGATCAGAGGGTAGAGGGATGACTAGAAGCCAGGGAATGCTTAATACATATAGGACTGGTGATCGGGGGTGATAGTGGTGCATACAGGAGGGGTGATCAGGGGAGTGGTTGGGGGGACCACTAAACTACCAGGGACTGCTTAATAAACACAGGATGGGTGATCGGGGGGGGGTGAAGGACCACTAGATTATTTATTTTTTCCAATTGTTTAACCAGGTGAGACACACTAAGCTGAAAATTTGTTTACAGGTGCAACCTGGGAGCACAGGGAAGTTAAGTGACTTGCTCAGGGTCACACAGTATGCACGTGGGGTCTGTGGGATTCAAACCCAGGTCTCCAGATTTGCAGCTCAGAGCCTTAAACCTTAATCAGGGAATGCTGAGTGCATACAGGACAGGTGATCAGGAGGAGGGTAGCACTGGGCATTACTGTGCACTCCAGTAAGGATAGGGTATTGGAAACATTAAACTGCACTTTAATTTTGGCTGTTTAGGGCTTTCAGAACCTCTGTGTATACTACAGTGACATGTACACAGGAGGGGATCCCTCATTTGCATGAGCACAGTGCTATATCAGGTTAGCGCGGCTCAGCAAGGACTACGAATAGCGCCACATCCAGCTGCGCCATTCCTGGTTAGCGTGATGCTAACGTGCCATGCTAATCTTCTGTTCGAGTGCCAGATTATCCTTTACAAAGAGATTTTGGTTTTTAGCCTCTTTCCCAGGATATTCACCAGCTAGACTGTCTGAAAAGTATTCTACCAAACTAAATATGGACTTTTGTTTGTATGTATTGCAGTATTTTTGTTTAGGGATGCTGACTTTACCAAGAAATTAGGAAAAATGTCTTAACTTGTCTCCCTCACTTTTATGTGCAGCCCAAACCAACCAAGGGAAGAATGCGTATCCATTGCCTGGAGAATGTGGATAAAGCCCTCCAGTTCTTAAAGGAGCAGAGAGTACACTTAGAAAATATGGGCTCACATGATATTGTGGATGGGAATCACAGACTGACCCTTGGTCTGATATGGACCATTATTCTCAGGTTTCAGGTAAGATATGCACGTAATACAGAGCTGGGAAGGGGGAGATGTTGCATTTCAGTGGGCGCTATGTTGCCTTGAAGGTCACACTGCATTGCAGTAAATGTCATGTTGCACTTTAATGACTACCTTACTGCACTGCAGTAAATGCTGTGCTGCAGAGCAGTGAGCTCCGTGCTACATAGCCATGAGTGCCAGGTCACACATCAGCGAATGCCCCGCTGCACAGCAGTAAATGCCACGTTGTACTGAAGTGAATGCCACACTGCAGTATCGCTGGGTTTTAAACACAAGAGTTATATCAAGGTGACTTTGTGTTATGATAGATATACTAGTAGATGTACCCTAGCCAGTGTAAGTCTTCTGGCTGTGGACAGGTTGACGTTTGCTGTCTCAGAGTAGGTGTTGGGGAATCCCTGTTTTAACATAAGTGAGTGTGGGAGCAGTGCTAGTCCATTCAAATGTGCCCGAAGCAAACCAAGAGGTTATATGTGTAGTGGCCAATTCAGGATTTGAAAAAAGGTCCATTGGAAACATCTGAAAGGGTCTAAAGGGTTGAGTTACAAAGAGTGAGTCAAAAACTAAAAAGTGTGATTCTGATTCTGTTCTTTTGTACTCAACTTTTTAGTTATTTATTGAAATGTTTCACCAGGAGGGCACACTGAACAACAAGTTGCTCGTCTCACGGTGCAACCTGGGGGGAGGGGTTACATGGGGATGAACGCAAGGACGAATATAATTTATGGTTGGAAGAACAGTTACAAATTAAGTGTGAACAGGTAGACAAAATAATATAACTGTGTAGGCACAATAGAGACAAATACAGCTTGTGAACATAATGCACAAAGGAGTCCACGGGGTGCAGTACAATATAACAGGTGAACCAATAATGAGACAGTTCAAACTTTAGTGTGATAGCGTACCAGGAACAAGCTCAAGGTATCACAAGTGCTGTATGAGGAGGAGTAGTAGTTTATAAGTGCTGAGAGGCAAGGAGGAAAGGCAGGAGGGAAGAGGAGAGAGGGGAAAGGGGGATTCGGGGGGGGTGAGGCAACCACCATCAGTGTCTCCTTCAGGATGAAAGGGAAACCCTGCAAGAGGGGCTGGGTGCAGGGGGTTGGGCTGCCAACCTAGGATTCCCCTTCAGAATGCTAGGAACCCTGCAAGGGGGTAGAGTTGGAAGGCCAGTCCTAGGAATAAAGGATGGTCCAATAGTGTGTCTCTTGATAGTTAAAGTGGTCAAAATATAATATTTTTTTAAGGAAAAAGATAAAGTTGTTATTGCACTTTTTCATTTTTAGATAGTTGCGTCTTGGAATTAATTTATATTTATACGATTACCAGTGATGTATTTTTGTGCATTTTTTTGATGTATTAAATTTCAGCCATCCCTGTTCTGGGTTGTAATGATTATCTAAGAAATCAAATTAAATTAAAGAATCAAATAGTGAAGCTTAGTGCCATGTTGTGGCAACTCGGAACAGCTGAAATGTAACTTCCTCTCTGAGATTCTTGTGTTCTGTTTTAAATCACTTTTCCCCAGAAAACAATGCTCCCCTTCTGCCCCTTTATAGTTCGAACAGATTTTATATAGCACTTCGTGTTTTGTTACAGAAGCAGAAGTGGTAATGTGTGTGTGTGTGTGTGTGTGTGTGTGTGTGTGTGTGTGTGTGTGTGTCTCTATATAGACACACACACACCACTCACACGCACACACACACACACACTGTCACACCTCTTTTGTTCTCCTATTGCTCCTCTCGCCAGTGTCTCCAGTCAACACTTTGGGCACGGCGTCTCAAAGGGTTCTTAGAGTGACGCAAGCTGTGGCAGAAGGCAACTTGCGTCAAAGCCCATTGCGCCTGGGACCCTGCGCCTGATTCTCTAGAGCCCCCCACCTCCGATCTGCCACACTGGATGCACCTTGAGTCTTTATCTGCCATTCTTTTTGTCTGTGCGTCTGTTTCATTAGTTATGGTTTGATTTATGGTGGGTGAAGGGGGGCAAAGTTGACCTGGGAACACCATTTAGAAACTAGAATTTGTCGGCAGAAATGGACCGTTTGGCCCACTCTGCCCAAGTGTTCCCTGCCTATTCTGCATCCACAGACCCTATCTGGTTTGCTAGATTAAGGTGTTTTAAGTGAGAACTAAACCAGTGTTTTGGTATTTTTCAGATCCAAGATATCAGTGTTGAAACTGAAGACAACAAGGAGAAGAAATCTGCAAAGGATGCCTTACTCTTATGGTGCCAGATGAAGACAGCTGGGTAAGTTTAATGAGATTTAGGAAAGGAATATGATTTGATTTTCTATAGAGTCTTTCATACATACTGCATCCTAAAGCACATTACAGTTTGACAAAAATGGCGGCAACCATTAGATGCACACAAGAAAGGGCAGGATGAGGTTAAGTGTGTATGTGTGAGAAAGAGAATTATACAATGGCAAAAAAAATCTTGTGCTCTTATTGGTCAGTCTGAGACTGGACCCGTGATGTTATCCCAGTACAACATCACGGGTCTAGTCCCAGCACACAACAGACCGTATCAAATGTAGTGAGAATCATGCCACAGCCCATGTCCAAGTTGCCCACACTTGGCATGGCTGCTGTGGTTTGCCATTACTTGGTCATTTGTTTTGGTTTTTTTTGTTTTTTTTTAAATCACTCCTTCCAACAGCCACTAGAAAGCCCAGCACACCGACCATAAATTGAAACTGTCCACATTAACATTACCACACTATACCCTTCCTATGTAGCTTTGCATTTTCAGACACATTTAAAACAAAAGTAACCTGCCATTACTGCGATCCAGCCTCAACACTTCTCACTCGTTTCCCAACGAAACACAGTAAGCCTGTGACAGCGGTTCAGTAAAACACATACAACAGTGTGTC
The DNA here is from genome assembly GCA_016271365.2 of Neoceratodus forsteri. Classification (NCBI taxonomy): domain Eukaryota; kingdom Metazoa; phylum Chordata; order Ceratodontiformes; family Ceratodontidae; genus Neoceratodus; species Neoceratodus forsteri. The sequence continues at coordinate 1,414,067,484 of CM057450.1, forward strand.
AGCGCCAAAACAAATATTTTTTACTCCCTCACTAACTTCTCACAGCTGTCCATGAAACCTCTACTTGAGGAACAAGAGCAGAGTAACCCGATCTGTTCAACAACATGATTTATGAAGCTTAGTGTTCATTAATAGATCAAGGGCAGTTAGGCCTCAGTTGCTCACCTTTTTTCCCCATTTCTAAATATTTTAAATGCCAAACGAATGATCTCCCTACCTCCTTTCCTCCGATTTCAGAGATCCACACACACCACCACGCTACGGGGGGGGCCTCCTTGGCAATAGGTCATATTAAGAAAGACTAGCACAAAGGTTGAAACCCTCCTATAGGGACTTCACAACTGCCCAAAAAACACACTAGCTCCACCTGCTGGCTAAATGGGCACTACTTTTCCTTGAAGTAACCCTACCCATTCCAAAAATCATAGAAAAATCTACTTTAAATGTAGTTTTTCATCATTTTTTTGTTACTTTTTACAAATGAGCCATTGTATAATAGCAATAATGCACTCCAGGGTGTGTGTTGTGCTGGGATAACGTCACTTCTGGGATGATTAGTCGCACTTGGCCTGCGGCCTCGTGCCTAATCACCCCAGGCGTGACGTTATCCCAGCACAACACACACCCTCTCATGCATTATTGCTTAAATAAAATGACTTGCTCAGTAAGTGGCAGCTGCAGGTTTAAACCTTAGTTTTGACAACACATAGATCATAATGTATGGTCAACTATACACAACCGGGTTATTTGCATTGAGAGGTTCTAATTGATGTCATAGAGACCTTAAATGAAGCTTGAGAGAGCACAGCTGTTATCAGAACTCCAAGATGGAATGACAGCCGAGTTGTGCATGGCTGACCGTATGATAATTTGTGTATGGTTTGAAGCATAAAATTAAAAATGCTGCTTTTTTCTTACCAAGAAATCTTCAGGTTTTTTTTTATTATTTTAAAACTTGAAACCCACCGTAATGTAGCTCTTGAAAACTCACCTGAGTGAGGGTCAGGTTCCTGTTTTTATAATTTAAAAAAAAATATGGGAGATTTTGTGTTGGGAGGTTCAGGGGTGTGTGTGTGTGTGTCTGTGGAAAATGAAAGCAAAACGACAGGTGGCACAAGTTCCCGTTCTAAATTAAAATGCTGTTGAGACAGAGAAGGTTACAACCGCTTTCTATGACCTTTGAACTAGCTTTTTAGTTAGGATGTAAATTCATGCATAACAAGGGGCGACTGTATATTGTAAAAACATTTTTCAGTTGTGTCAACTTTTAAAAAGAGATACATTACGGTAAGCAAGGTGCAGTCATAAGACAATTTTTGAGAATTTCTGCAGCACAGATCCTGGCATTTTCAGGCATGGCTCATATTTTAGGTCCTATGCACAGATTCTATGTGTTCGGTCCATTAGGAAGGATTTTCAGCCTGTGCAGTTTTCCCATATCCAGATGTGTACTGGGGGTGTTGGGTGGTAGGAACCCCTGGATCAAGAGGGCAGTGACCAGGGCATTGCTAGGGGTGGGCATTAGGGGCTGGAGATTCAAATCTTTATTCATTAGCCTTAATTAGAAGATTCCAAATTTCTAAAACTGACCCCAGCCTGTTTGCTCATTTCTTCTCTGTGCAGGAGGGATAGGGGCTCAAGCCCCTAATCTTTTCAGACCCTAGCACATTATCAAACCTTAGAGTTCTGGAGTGCAGTTTTCCTGGTTTGCACAAAAGCCTGTGGAAGGACATAACTCCTCAAGAGGCCCTGTGTAATTTTGACTTGCTGGAAGCATGAATGGGACTTGCAGCTTCCCCTTAACACAGCTACATGTCCCACTTTTTACAGCAGCAAACTTTAAGAAATAGTGGGCTGAACAGAAACTGCAAAGCTTCATGGAGTGGTGGCTACTATTCGTTGTTTCAATGGGATGGATGTAGCATGTGAAGCAGGATGGGTGCACTGACTTGGCATATGCATTCCAGTAAAGTCAGATTCCCATGGATTCTACTTAGTGCATTCAACATAGCTCCATTATCTGTATCAGTTAGGGGAAACACCCCACAATATAATTTCTGTACGATCCATATCCTGTGTCTACTGCCCATTATAGATGCAATTTGTACTGGATTTAGAACAAACAAAAAAATGTTATTCCATTTGTGGTCCGGAAAATAGAGACGAGCATCTCTACTAGTTTATGGGCATCTGGTGTGATTTGGCAGAGTAGAAACTTACTTCAGTTTGTGGAACATATAACTAGAATGATTGTAGAAATGCAGTATTTTCCTGTCCATTGCACCGGCAATATAACTTGTTAGCATTTCCTTTTTTTTTTTTATTTTCCTTTTTTCCTGGGGGGTCATCCGTCGCTCATCCGCCTAGTCACGGCCCCGAACTCCACCACCTGCCCTATTTGCTGCCCCTCCCGGTCACACCCGGCATCTCCGGGAGGGCGGGCTGCACTGGTTCCCAATTCCAGTGCAGCAGAACCAGTAACTAGCTGGGGAGTGCGGCGGCAGGGTGAATTGAAGCCCGGGAGGCTTCACCTGAGACGGAGGATCTCCCCTCTTTCCTTGAGTTTTTTTTCTTCCTGGGCGGGGCGTGCAATGGCGCCAGCGTCCGCCCCGCCTCTCGCAGAAACTAGCGGGCAGCGCGAGAGCTCCCGGCCTCCGCCAGGAGTCCTCAGTGCTCCGGATGCTGCCCCCACCCTCCCCCCAGAGGAGGAGAGCAGTCCATAGGACGCTCCATCCCTCTCCCCCTGGCCGGCCCTCCGACGACTCGGATCCGTTCCCGAACCCAGGTCGCCAGTGTCGCAAGCGGAAATTCCACCACTGCGCCAACGGGCTGGCTAACTTGTTAGCATTTCCATCCAGTTATCATCCCACCCACAGTCTCAGAATTCATTCCATATATTGCATAGCTCCGGGTTTTGAATGTGAAGGAAATTGCTCAATCATCCTTCCCAGAGCACATTTTCTTTAAGTGTTGTTGCACACTTCATAGCAATTCTTTTAGTACAGAGCCCTCATTCAGCACATGCATGTTGCGTATCTTGCCCCTTAGGGCAGGCACCGCATCATCAGGAGCACCAATGAGGCCAGTCCCCCACCTCTTGTGCCTTAGCTTGACCTCTTGGTCAACCCCATGGACCCTCGGTTCTACCCCCCCCCCGTACAATCTGGTTTCATCAGAGACCGTGGAGTCAGGCAGGTGGAGGCAATGAGAGGACTACCTTGATGTTCTGTCTCCCTGGAGCCTGCAGGGCATTTTCTCTGTTTGTGGGGGAGTGGCACACACCCAGATGCCATGGCATCACCGCCAATGTCACCACTCCCCATCCTTCGATGTCAGTTCAATGCTTGCTGTGCCCCTGGCTTCTGCCAGGGGCTAGTCAAATGCTGAACCATGACCCCCCTCCTTCCCAAGAGAGGAGAGCTGTCCTCCAGATGCTCAATCCTCTCTCCCTGACCCCTGATGGCCCGGATCGCTCCTAAACACGGGTTGCCGGCGTGGCGCAAGGTGTGGCGTCCAGCGCCTCAACCTTCAGTGCCACCAGGCCAGCTGACATCTGAGTTTTTTAGCAAGTTACATGCCCCCAGTACTCATGGCATGGACCACAACTGGAAGAACCATATGTAAACATCCCTTCTGCAAGGAGGATTACCTGGTCTGTGCCAGCCACCCTCCCAAATGCTGCTTATGTTGTTGCTGCTGCTGCTACTCTCTTGCTCAACTGCATGTGTGGTGTGGTGAGAGAGCCATACGGAGAAGAGACTTGGGTGTCTTCTGCATCTTCTGTCTTCGGCTGCAGCCATTTTCATCTGCTCCCATCCTCCAATCTTGGCATGGGGGACCAGGAGCCAACAAGGATGCCTCCTCTTTTTCAGCACCTTTTACACCATGCAAGAATGCCACCACAGTTGTGACCTGGAATACATGCCTCAGGGGCTTCTTCCAACCCTGCCAGCACTCCTGGAGCTCTCCGGCTTGAACCCTTCAACAGCCAGTGCATAGAGACAATGTTTATTGTTACTGCTGTGGTGAGGACGGGAATATCCAACATCACTGTCAGTCAGAAAGCAAATTTCAAAGGATCACTGACAGGTTAATCCTAAAGAAATTGGCTAAGAACACTGCCAGTCCTTTAAACTTCAGTGGACCCCAGAGGAGGAGGAGCACTCTGATGCCTGGGAACAAGTCCCTCACCAGCAAGCATTGCTAAAGCTGCAGTATGTCAAAACCAATGTGTCCGGCATGTCCTCGGATGAGGAGAGACTCTGGCTGAAACTCCAGCGCTACAAGGACCTCATGTGGCAGCAGCTAATTTTGACCAGGCAGAAGCCAACTCCAGATTCTACACCGGTCATTACTTGGCTTTTTCACCTCCTAGGCTGAAGCTGACTCCTTTGGAGCCAATGAAATCTGTTCCTCCACCCGTGGAGCCGGCAAAACCACCAGTTCAGCTCAGAACGGTCTCTCCACTGATTGTGGTGGAACCACTGCCCAAACAGCCTGTGGGAGGGGCTCCTGCCAAGGAAGATAGACCTGACACCGGACTTCCCCTGTGATTGTCGGTCACGGTCACCCCGGACCGCCCTTGGTGGGTCGAAGATGACCTGGGTGGTCAGCCGTTATACCTGGATTCCTCTGAATCGAACGTCACTGGCTTGCATTCTTATCCAGGAGATGATGATGAATCGACCATTGGCTTAGAGATGTAGGAAGCTTCCTTGTCTTTCCAAGGAATTCTTCGCCTCATCTCTGAATCTATAGGGATGCCTCTGGAGCCCATCCAGAAAAAGGCGGAGTACCCTGTTACGGACATCCTTAAAAGGGGGGATACACCAATGGAGGCCTTTCCTGTGGCTGAGGCTATTGTCGGCCCGACCCTAGAACTTTGGCAGTGCCCTGCCTCTTTATCAGCTCCGTCAGCCCGCATGGCCCACAATTATGCATGCCAGTGGGGTTCACAGAGCACCCTTCGGCCAAGAGCCTGGTGACCGCCTCTGTTTAGGTGTACTGGCAGTTCTGCCAGTACTGACTGACCTCCTGATAAAGAGTCCAAGCTCTTGGACCATTCAGCCACGAAGGTCTGTGTGGCTTCCTCCTTGGGCCTTCATCAGGCAAGTTCGGCTGTCCTCATGGCACACTTCATTCATGCCCTTTTGAGGGTCGCTGGATGAAGTTCTGCCACATCTCCCCACAGACGTGCAGACCACGGTCAAGCAGGTCCGGGATCAGGGCAGAGCTGTTGCCAAACAGCAGCTTCAGACGGCCCTGGACATCGGGGATTCTTGTGCCTGCTCGATGGCTGCCACAGTTGCCTTTCATTGCAGGGCTTGGCTGAGGCTGTCCTCCTTCCTGGCAGATACCCAGTACAAACTAGCCGACTTGTTCGGCCCAGGAGTGGCCGGTCACCTTCAGCACATTGAACAGTCCAGTGCCACCTTGGACGCCACTTCTGCCAAGGGTTCTTCGGGCAAGATGCAGCAGAAGAAAAAGAAGCCTTTTCAGCACTCTTCCCCTGTGGCTCGGCAGTCCTCCTTCCAAGGTGGAGAGCAGCACCAGGCTCAGGCTTGGTGCCCCTGGCCCATGCCCGGACCTCAACAGGCCCGTAAAGGAGGCTGAGGTTCAGGTCCTGGAGCCTCTTCCTCCTAGCCTGCTTAGTAATGGGGCAGGGGCTGTCAAACCCTCTCCTGTCACCTCAGCTCTGGGTCCTCCCGTGGTGGGCTGGCTCCACCACTTCCTTTCCACCTGGTCTGTTGTCACTTCGGACAGGTGGGTTCTCGAAGTGGTCGGTCAGGGACTGCCTCTGGAATTTGAGCAGTACCCTCCAAGCTGAGCCTACGCCCCTCAGAAGGAAAGAGTATCCGCTCAGACTCAGTTGGCTCTCTGAGACTATATCGCTTCAGTGGCAGATCCTCCAGCAGACCCAGGCTTTGTCTCCAGGTACTTCCTGGTGTCCAAGCCGACGGGGGGGGAGGGGGGCTGGTGCCCCATTCTAGAGCTGCACGACCTGAATAGATATCTCAGGTCATGCACATTTTGGATGGTCAGTCTATCCCAGATCATACCATCCTTGGAGCGAAACATGTGGTTATGTTCACTGGATCTGCAGGACACATTCTTTCACATCCCAATCCGTCCGTCCCATCAGTGGTTCCTCTGCTTCAGGGTTGAAGGGACCCTGTATGAGTTCCAAGCCATGCCGTTCGACCTGTCTTTGGCCCCCACGGGTCTTCACCAAATGCATTGCAGTGGTGGCGGCCCATCTCGGGGGGATCAGGATTTATCCTAACCTTGATGATTGGCTCCTAGCAGGTTCCACCCAACAGGAGGTGGAGAGGTCCAGGTACCTGGCCCTCCAGACCTGCTCCCAACGAGGCCAAGTCAGAACTCATGCCTTCTCAGGTGATGGGCTTCATCAGGGCAGAGCTTGACTCTTGTCAAGCCAGAGCTCGGCTCCCGGTTCAGTGGTCCGTTGGGCCCGGTTGCACATGCGCCCCCTCCAGTGGGAGCTAGCCACCCAGTGGACTCAGCTCCACGGTCATTTCGACCAGTTGATCACTGTAACTCAGAAGATGTGCTATGCTCTCCAATGGTGGACCACCTCAGACCGGTTGCAGGAAGGGATCCTATTTGTCTGCCCCGAGCCGACAGTCATCCTCATGACTGATGCCTCTTTCATGGGCTGGGGAGCCCACATGGGAGACAAAAGGATCCATGGGCTCTGGACCCCTGAGGAGTCCCAATGCCACATCAACCTGTTGGAGCTCGGAGCAGTCAGACTGACACTGTCAGCGTTTGCTCCTCAGCTCCGGGGTCAAGTGGTTCAGGTCTAGATGGACAGTACCACTACCTCAACAAACAGGGTGGCATGCACTCCCATTTGCTGTGCAAGGAGGCTTTCCACACCTGGACATTCATGAGTCGACTGGAGGCAGATCTCCTAGCCATCCATGTGGCAGGAGCCTCAAACCATCTGGCGGATGCTCTCAGCCACTTAGGCCAGACATCCCACGAGTGGTCTCTCCATCCAGAGGTAGCTTGCAGTCTGTTCTCCCATTGGGCAAACCGATGGTGGACCTGTTTGCCTCCAGGGAAAACACCAAGCTGCGGCTGTTTCATGCCCGCCCCCCTTAGCAGGGCTCGTTGCAGGGGGATGCCTTTTCAAGGCTGTAGACCTCAGGCCTCCTCTGTGCCTTCCCTCCATTTCCTTTGATCCATAAGGTGCTTCTCAATGTGAGGAGGGACAAGGCGAAGATAATTTTGGTAGCCCCAGACTGGCCGCTACCGTTCTGGTATCCAGATCTCCTCAGCCTCAGCTGCAGGACCCTGGAGTGGCTTTGCACATGACCGGACCTGATATCACTCAGTCAGAGGAAGGCATTCCATCCAGATCTTCAATCCCTTCACCTCACTGCTTGGTACCTGAGCAGCTAGAGTTCCAGGCTTTGGGTCTTTCCGAAGATGTTTACGCCATGGTGGAGGCATCCAGAAAGGAAATGTTATGCCTTCAAATGGAAAAGATTTTCCATTTGGTGTCAGGGCAAGGGCCTGGACCCTCTGTCCTGTCCAGTGGCTGACATTCTCAACTACCTTTGGTCTCTCTCCAAAGGGGGTCTTTCGTCATCGACCCTTAGGGTGCACCTGGCAGCCATCTCTGCTTACCAGGCGCGGGCCGGTCAGCTGATGGTGGTACAGGAGACAGTGGTTGGGTGCTTTTTCAAAGGCCTAAATCACATATCCCCTCCAGTGTGTGAACCTCCACCTCCGTGGAATCTACTGCTGATACTGGCAAAGCTCATGGGCAAGCCATTCGAACCAATGCACAAGTGTGCCTTGTCACACTTGTCACGGAAGACTGCCTTCCTGGTGGCTATCACGTCTGCCAGAAGGTCAGGGGAGTTCCAGGTGCTTTTGGTGGACTCCCCTTATCTGGTCTTCCACAGGGACAAGGTTGTCCTATGCCCCCACCTGAAATTCCTTCCGAAGGTGGTGTCAGAGTTTCACCTTAGCCAGGTGTTAACTCTGCCGGTATACTACCCTAGTTACATCTTGGAGGCCGAGTACAGGCTCCATACTTTGGACATGAGACATGCTCTCTCCTACTGCAAGGAGAGGATGGCAGAAATCCGGGGAGAGGTTCGCCAGTTGTTTGTCACCTACGCTGAAGCCGCTTCTGGCAGACCTGCAGCAAAGCAGACTATTGCAATAGGTCTGTGCTATGAGTTGGTGGGCAAGGAGCCTCCCAGAGGGATAAGAGCTCATTCTACCTGCCATACTGCTGCATCGGTGGCTGCTTCCAGGGACATCCCTATCCTGGAAATCTGTTGGGTGGCTACCTGGAAGTCAGCAAATGCCTTCATCACCCACTACCACATCGACCTTGAGTTATGCCAGGATGCTGGTTTTGGGGCCTCGGTTCTCCAATCTCTGTTCCCTAAGTAAGGTGTGTGCACCTTGCCTCCCTCCTCCCGGAGAACAGCTAGCAGTCTGCCAAAGAGTGTGGATGAACAACATATCCACACTCCTAGAAAAACAGGTTACTCACCTGTAACAATAGATCTTCCATGGAACGGTCTCTTGCAGTAAGTCATTACTTCTGGGAGTTCCCGATAGGTGGTGCTCCAGCACGGAAGTCTCCTCCAGCAGTCTCTATACCAGGGACCACCCACACTACCTCACTTCCTGGGCTGTACCTGTAAAAGTGGGTGGTCCCTAGTAAGCTCCGTTCATTTTACCGCTGGCTTCAGCTCTGGCAGCAACTCTCCTTGTAGCAGTCTACGACATGGCTTGAACCCATCGTCTGGGTGCCTGGGCTTCATACAGACACTATATACCTACAATGGATGATTCCCTGTCACACACACAGGGTGCTCAACCAAAGGGCTCAAAAAACTTAGAGTCCTCTTCAAGAGATAATACTGGCAAGGAAACCCCTTCACCTAAAGTCCTGCCTGACTACCTTTCAACAGTCGTGCCTCCAAAACCTGGATCACCAAGAAGATATTCATCAGCCAGCCCAGTGGCGCTGAGGGTTGAGGTGCTGGGCACCACGCCTCGCGCTATGCCGACGAACCGGGTTCTGGAACAGACTCGGGTAGTTGGGAGTCAGCAGGGGGAGGGAGGATTGAGTGTCCCAATGGATGCCCTCCTCCCTCAGGGGTGGGATACCCGGGACCAGCAGTGTCCAGCACCCCCTTAGAGAGCTGGTGGAAGCACCTGTCCTTGAAGGGGGGGCGGCTCCGACACTCAGAGCTGGGGAGGGGGGACGTTGTACAGCTCATGGGAGGAAAGACGTGCCTCCACATGTGACCTCCCGGGACATCAGTCACAAGCGTCGGCGTCCTAAGGGGGAGGGCAAGGACAGGGAAAAACCACAGAAAAAAACGGAAAAACACCTCTCTGAGGCCCTAGATGACGACCACTCCGGGCCCATCCAATGACCACCGAGAAAAGGACAGACCCTGCTGTGCAGGAGGAAGGGGAGGCACTCTAGGGGCAGATCCTGAGAAGGTGGTGGAGATGGAGATGAGTGATCAGAAGGAGTTGGCAGCAAGGGGAGACGGGAGGAGATAAAGAAAAACTGAAAGGAAAAAAAAAAGATATTCATTGTCGACAGGCACTTCACCCCTGTCAATGGCAGGCTCTACTCCATCAAAAAAACATTCCTTATCGACGGGGCATCATTCCTCAGCTCCCCCGTCGACCAGGACTCCTTCACCGGCAACGACAGAGGTCTTGCTACCTTCCCCATCAATGGGGCATAACCCCTCGTCGATGGGAGGGCTTTACAAGACAGCATCATCGATGAGAATGCCTCCTCCTTATCCAGCCCAGTGGCACTGAGGGTTGAGGCGCTGGATGCCACACTTCGTGCTACGCCAGCGACCCGGGTTCGGGAACAGACTCGGGTTGGAGGGGGGAGGAAGGATCGAGCATCCCAACGGATGCTGTCCTCCCTCTGGGGTGGGAAACCAGGGGTGCTTCTAGCACCCGACGCCCCTGAAGCCAGTGGATGCACGGGCTTTCAGGGCACTGGTGGCTCTACTGGAGTCGGGGAGGGGGGGACGCTGTTCCACGCGTGGCTGTTGGCATGCATCAGTATGTCAGCTAGCCTGGATGTCAGTCCTAAGCGTAGGCGTCTCAGGGGAATGGGAGAAAAACTGGAAAAATGAAACACCCCTGGCCCTACGAGCGGAAGACACTAGGGAAGGGATACCGTGAGAGATCGCCCTGGCGGACTGAGTAGGAGGAGGTACGAGGCCTCCTCTGAAAGCCATGGGAGCCAGGCAAATTACAAAAAAAAAGAATACCTCCTCCGTCGACTGAGTACATGCTTCATTGTCGACTGGGCTGCCTCCCCCGTCGACGAGACTTGCTCCCTATGCTCCCCCATCAACGAGAGGTCTGCCACCATCGACGGGCCCTGCATCCACTCTCCCATCATCAACAGCATTTCCATCATCGACTGAGCATGTCTTCACTACCCTATTGTCAACGATGGCACTCCCATCATCGATGGAGCATGCATTCACCATTCCATCATCGATGGAGCATATCCCACCATCGACGACACATGCCCTGCCTTCCTCATCATCAATGGAGTATATTCCCCCATTGATGGAGCATGCTGTTACTGACCCTCCACTTGTAAGACACAGTACATCATCGACGAGGCATGCTTCTCTGCCTCTCCTGTCGATGGGACTGATGCCTCCATTGTCAAGACAATCACTGCTGCATAGAACAACTCCCTTGCCTGTATAGTACTGCTAAGGATGATCCTTATGGAAGGTCGACCATGAAAAATCAAGAATATTCTCAAAAACATGTATTGAAAGATGCATATGGAGCTGCATTTCTACAAAATAAAGAACTATACGCTTCAGAATGCAGAGGCCCTCCAGCCTCGTTGTCGTTCCTACGTGGGACTCACAACCCCGTTGGAAATGAACAGATGCCAAAGAAACCCCGGATCACTCTACCAGGAGGCGCAAATTGATCCCCCATCCCCACGTACACTGCAGTCCGAACCTGCTTACGTGACAATTCCATCATCACAAGGTCCAAATATTGAAGAAATAGTAAATAGAGTACTGAATTCTATGGGTTTTGACCATAGCCTCACTCCAGAACACAACCCTCAAACACAAATGGTATCTCCACCTCCATCAAAATAGGCACGTACAGAACTAGAATGCTCTCCGGTCCTGCCTCCTCCCGAATATTCAGACCAATATTTCTCACGATTATCACACAAATCCAAACCTTCATAGGACCTATGATGGTTCCCCTGACACAAGAGGATATGAATCCCCTTCGGAGGGTGCCCTCCTACTGGGACGAAGGGCTATTACAACCACGAAAGGTCATTTCTCCACTGGATGACCCCTCATTCCCTGAAATGATGCTACAAATACAAAAAAAAATGGGGTTTACCACAACGGAACTGGACAGATTAAATAAAGATATGGCTGAATATCTGGGCCTACCGGAAGATCCTGTCCAGGCTATCCCTCCTTTTTTATACCTACATTCAGAAATGCTATTACTGAAGCTTGGAGTCAACCCATTGCAGCGCAGGAGTTACCTAGAAAGGCCCACGGGCTATATCAGGCTCCTCCTGATTATCAATATTTTACGAATACGCCAGTGGCGGATTCTGTGGTTACTGCGGCTGCCCACAACCGCAACGGCAAGCCTAAACATACAAACACGATACCTCTAGAGAGAGACTCTAAACGTTTTGACCATATGGGGAAGAGAGTGTTTGCTCTAAACACACTAAATATCAGAATACTTAACTTATAAGGGGCACATGCTGCAATACCTATATACAGTGAGCACTTCTGCTGGAGAAGTTATAAACAGAATACCTGCATCTCCTGAGAGCGAGCAACTTACATCTATAAATAATACAGTTATTTCACTGTCTCGACATCTGTTAAGATCAGGGTATGATCTTGCTGATGCCTCAGCTCGAACCTCTGCAGTCGGTATTCTTATACGCCGCCAGGCATGGCTCCAACTTTCAGGGCTAGCACCTGATATTCAACACAAAGTGGCTAATGCCCCCTTTTCAGGCAACCATTTGTTTGGGCCAGGAGCTCAAACGATACCTACAAGCCTCAGACAGACAACTGAAAACAGTACAATACATGTACCAAAAACCACGCCCTCAGTATAATTATTTATACAAAACTGGAACTAATTATACCCCATGTGACACCTTCAAGGGCAGAGAACAAGTAACAAGGACCCTGGCGAAGCCAGCCCGTGGCCGCCACGGGACTTCTGCCTCTCATTAAAGACTCTAGACTCCACCCCGGTCCCCTCTTCTTGGTGCCACAAAAAAGACAGGCATTTTTTTCACATCAGCTCGATACATCTAGCCAATTTCTCGGGTATCACTGTTTATAGACCATCACGACCATTCCATCGAGATGCCTTTTTGACCTGTGGTGCACCGGACGTCTTGTCCCTCCCTTGACCAGTTCCATCCACTATTAACTCACATGCTGAGACGCAATCAATCCCACTATAGACTGTATTCTTCTCTCTTCCACTGCTATTCACAGCTTTCCCTTGATTATGAACAAAGATCGTATCAAAAAGGGTGAGTACACATACAGAGATTATATGTTGTTAACCACTGCTTCGTTTTGTTTGGTCACAGATACATTGTTTCATTTGCTACATTATCTGTTCAGTATCCTACTTTTTGTCAAATGTATACATTCATTACTAGCTAGACAGTCTTGGGCGAAAAAAAAGTCTTCACTTGCTACTTTGTAGCACCTCTAAAGAATAAGATTGTATTACTCGAGCTACTGTTACAATTCGTAACAAAGTTGCCTTTGCCTCAGATTGTGCTTTCACTGCTGATCACTGAAGCTCCATAGTTGCTTAGTGCTCTTAACATACTCCTTGTAGTGTTTTAAAACAATGCTTCACAGTGAATCATGTATCCCTTTATTCCACTGCTATGCTATTTTAGCATTCATTGGTCCCATGACCACATTTTACCTATGGCAGAATGTCATCTATGGCCACCCACTGCCATATAACTGCTTGGGAATCTCCCAGAAGTAATGGCTTACTGCAAGAGACCATTCCATGGAAGATAGTGCAGTTACACAGAGACTTTTGCTGTAACAGTAGATCTTCTAAGAATGTCTCTTGCAGTAAGTAGTTTCCCTCTCTCCATCCCCCTGCCTTATGTAATAGGAAAAATGATGTAATGATGGGAAGCTTCGGTACCTCGGTTCCCCTCGGTCCCTTGGTTCCAAGCTGAAACCAGCGGGGAACGGAGCTTACCAGGGACCACCCACTTTTATAGGTACAGCCCAGGAAGTGACGTAGTGTGGGTGGTCCCTGGTATAGAGACTGCTGGAAGAGACTTCCGTGCTGGAGCACCACCTATCGAGAACTCCCAGAAGTAATGACTTACTGCAAGAGACATTCCTAGAAGATCTACTGTTACAGCAACAGTCTTTGTGTAACTGCACTTTCTAGGAGTGGTATATGTTGTTAATCCACACAGACCCACCCGATCTCCCTGGCTGCGGATGCACAGAACCTGGCTTCCAGCGGGCTAAGATCTCAGCATCATGGGGCAGAGCCGAGGTATATACCACCCGGTTGGGTGGGAGGAGCCAGGTTGGAGATTTCCGGTGAGATTTAAAGTGGAAGGGGACATGCCAAAGAGTGTGGATGAACAACATATACCACTCCTAGAGCTACTGTGACAGGTGAGTAACCTGTTTTTTCACTCTATGTGGATGACATGCTGATCTACCTGGAGGACCCTGCCTTTCCTCTTCCTCCAGTATTGAAATTACTCAAACTCTGTGTGGAATTTTTAGGCTTTAAAGTAAATAATGATAAATCAGAATTATGACTGATAAAAAGGTACCATTTCCCCACACCTAGAAACAATTATGCCATTTAATTAGGTTAAAGATAAGGTTTGTTATCTAGAAATACAGATTCCTGTTCATATATCTAAACTTTATAATTGATAGCCCATAAGAGTGTGTGTGTGTGTGTGGGGGGGGGGGGGCTGCACTGGAAAAGACTGCACATCCTACTATTCCCCTACATGTTCTTCCTTGGGTAATCCTACGATGAGACTTATGACTGATAAACCCCTGGACTAAATACACCTTAACCATTTGGTTAGATTTTAGGCAATGGTAGGAAATACTTACACCAGTATGGCAGTATATAATATTGCAATATTTGTCAGATTTCCCGGCGGCCAGTTGGAATAACTGCTTGAAACGATGGGCAGACAAGGGATTAATATACCTACCCAGATGGTTTCCAGAGAGGAAACTATTTTAAAACTTTTACAACTTTACAGCAAGAGTTCCAGGTACCAAAACCAGATTTTTATAAGTTTCTCCAGTGCAGACATTACCTTCTTTCCATCCCAGGGCTACCGGCTGTCTCATAACCACCTCCACTGGGCATAACATTTATTTGGAGGGCAGGTAAATGAGCAGATAGTAAACATTTTATTTTGCATATTTATGTGCTGCTCATGGGGGGGGGGGACAGCTAGCCTTACAAAAAATCAAAAGTAAATGGGAAGAAGAATTAGACTGAGCTATTGGACACACACTGGGCAGAGAGTTGGAGGGGAATACATAAAACTTTAGGGTCGCCATCTTGGAGGGTATTCGATGGAAGATTTGCATACGGTATTTCATTACGCCAGTTATTTCTTTTTTTTTTTTTTAAACTTGTTTATTAAGTTTTTCCATACATATCACAGACATAACACACACAGACCTACACACATACATACCAGGGCATAACCCCGGCACCTCAGCCCAAAACTGGCTGCGGATACTATGTATATCCAGAACTATGTACATACACAGCTGCAATAAAAAGTCCTGTACTTCTAATAATTATCTGACTGTTATCCAATCTGGAGGATAGGCCATAATCTAACCCAGAAATGCAAAACATAATAAATGATTGCCCATCCCAAAATATATTTGGCTTATCTTACCTACTTCTACTAAGGTCAGACAAGCAAAACGCAGCTGCGTCCCCTAGAAAAGAGAGAGAGTCCCCCCACCCCTTCTTAGTCAGCAGATCTTTATATTCCTATCCTATATAGAGCCATAGGAATAGTTAGAATTAGTTGCATATTCTCGAGAGATAAACATAGCAAATAAGCCAAAATTCAGACCGTTATTCATCTGCTAATCTCACCCCGACAGACAGGCCTCTGCTCTGGGTAATTTCAAGTTGTATGAAATATACTGCTTCCAAAGCCAACCACCTTTATTATATAATCCAATCTTACCCTTGCCCAACAGCTGCCTCCGTATCATTCCCAGGGTTCTCATAAGATCCCCCACCCATTGACCATATGTATAGGTAGGGCTAGCTTTCCAGTGCTTTAAAACAAAAGATTTGATGAGGGCTGTGAGTAAAGAAAGGTGGTATTTGGCTATAACCCCTGAAACCTGAGTCAGGTCCCCGAGCACACAGGTCGTAGGTATTATAAGCTTCGAATAGTCTAATATGGGGTCCATGTTTTGTTTAATTTTGATCCAAAGGAGCAATCTCACATCACATGCAAAATATCCCCTTGCTTCTCACTGCACCTAAAGCATAGGTCTGTCTGTCTGAGGTTTCTCGCACATAACTTAGCCGGAGTATAGTACATATTAGAAGAGATAAATAATTGCATATTCTTGAGTTTAGGTATGGATATATATTTACAACTCTTCCATACAATCTTCCAGTTAGGCCTTAGGGGAGACATGATCTTATCCCAGTATAGGATTTGAATTGGGGAGCTTGAGCCCATAAAATTCAAGAGCACCCTATAAACCTGAGAGATGGGCTTATTTGCGAGATCTACCCAATTTAGTTTTCCCAAGTAAACCCATTCTCCTGGGGATCCACCATCCCTCTTTTCACCCTGTTCAGCAAATTAATAAGCTGCGTCTTCTTGAAGAAGTGCAATCCTTCACATTGAGGTGGAAGAACTACACTATCC
Organism: Neoceratodus forsteri; assembly: GCA_016271365.2. NCBI lineage: Eukaryota > Metazoa > Chordata > Ceratodontiformes > Ceratodontidae > Neoceratodus > Neoceratodus forsteri. The sequence goes on from CM057450.1 coordinate 1,414,083,499, forward strand.
TCATGTCATGTGTACAATCAGACAGTTTAAGGCCCCATAACTGTCTGGCCCATAGTTTTGTAATAATTTGACCTCCTAGTCAGAAATTCGGGTTGCCCAGTATCGGTTGATCCCGTGCTTTCTCTTGCCCCCTTTTCTGTGCTGGCGTTAAAAAGGACCACCAAGCATTTGCAATTTTTCCTATTGAAGTCAGCTTTCCTTTTTTAGGAAGCTTTTCTGGGTGGGAAAAAAGTAATGCTTCTGGGGAAACTCCCAAATCTTTTAGAATCTGCCTCTCTATTTGAAGCCAAGTTGGCACATATTCCTCTCCTCCCCCCCCCCCCCGTCCATTCCACCGTCCCATTAATCCTAGCTGTCCTGCCACATAATATAATTGGAGATCCGGCATCTTAAAGCCCCTATGTCCTGTGGAAGCATGAGGACAGAGTGTTTTTTCCTAGCAGGCTTGGAATTCCATAGAAAGTCAGATAACAACTTTCTGATTTTTATAAACCAGGACTGAGGGAAAATATATGGTGCTAAATGAATCTGGTACAACAGCCTAGGCAATAGGTTCATTTTAACCAATTCTAACCTGGCTGTAAAATTCAGTGGAAGTTTATTCCATCTAAGCATGTCTCCTCTGATTGTGGTTAGGAGTTTTTCCAGATTGATCTCCGCTCCCTCCTCTATATTGGGAGTAATCCATATACCCAAGTATTTAGTTAATTTAGGGGCCCAGTGGATCTGCAGTGGCTCAAAGTCTGTCCTAAAAGTATGTGGTGTAAGAGGGAGAATTTGTGTTTTGTTTAAGTTCAGTTTATAATTTGAAACTGCTGAGTATCTTAGTATAATTCCCAGTGCCTGTCTAAAGCCCTCAGCTGGGTCCTGCAAGTGTAAAAGTATATCGTCTGTGAAAACAGAAAATTTGAGTTCTTCCCTCCAAATTTTGATCCCCTGGATCCTAGGATCTAAGTTAAGTGCTCTTAGCACGGGTTCTAAATAAATGTTAAAATAGGGGAGAGAGGGCATCCTTGCTTGGTCCCATTTGCTAATTTAATTTCTTGTGGTATGTATCCATTGCATAACACCCTAGCAGTAGGGGCTGCATATAAATTTTTGATTCCCCTAAGAATGCCTTCCGGGAATCCCATCCTCTCCATGATGGCAAAAAGAAAGGTATGAGAAACCCTGTCGAAGGCCTTCTTAGCATCTAAAGAGATCAGTACCATAGGTATCTGGGAATCCTGCACGTAGTTTAAAATATGGCAAAGCTTCCTTAGTGCACCATGTGCCCCCCTACCCGGCATAAACCCTACCTGTTCCTGACTAATTAAACTTGGAGCAACTTTCAAAATTCTATTAGCCAGAATCCTTGTCAAAATCTTAATATCCTGATTCATCAATGCTATCGGTCTGTAGCTCTCCGGAAGCTCCTTTGGCTTATCCGGTTTTGGGATGAGGGTAATATATGCTTGGTAAAGTGGGGGATGAGATACTCCTGTTTGCATTATCCTAGTAAAAATATCTTTTAGGAGAGGAAGTATAGTTGAAATATGTGATTTATAAAACTTGGCTGTAAGGCCATCAGGCCCAGGAGTTTTACCATTCGGCAATGATTTAACCACTTCTAAGATTCCCCCTCACTTATTGGAGCCGCAAGCCCCTTTACCTGTGTCAAATCTAGAACAGGGAGAGGTATGTTTTCAAGAAATGCTTGTATTTCTGCCTCATTGTCAACCATTCCCCCTTGATAGATCCCTTTATAGTAAGATGCAAAAGCATCAGCCATTTCTTGAGGGTCAGTTATAGTTTCCCATTCCACTTTAATTAAGTTTATCATTCGTGCTGGCTCCCATTCTCTCACTCTAGCCACTAGGAGCCGGCCAGGCACATCCCCCTGCATTAAATACTTAGCTTGGATTTTCTCCAACCAGAAATCCACTTTGCCATAAATCAGTTCTGTCATCTCATACCTAAGGTCCTTAAGTTCAGCATCTAATTCTGTAGATGACCCTTCTAAGGGGGCAAGAGAATCTATAGCCCCTAGGATAAACCCCTCTCGGGCTTGTCTAAGTTTGTTTCTTCTTGCTGCATATCTTTGAGCTACCCCTGAGTAAAGGACTTTACAGGCTGGCCAAGCTATTTGCTTATCCTGTAATGTCGGTAGTTGGATTTGGATGATCTCTTTAAGAGCATCTTCTAGCTTTCCCTGTAGTTTAGTATCAGTCAATAGAGATTCATCCAATCTCCATCTATATGGCTTGGGCGGAGAGGCTTTTAGCTCCCACATCATCTGTATTGGGGAATGATCAGACAGGATTCTACTATAAGTAGCCATTTCCTTGATTCCCACTAAGGCTTCTTTATTAACCAGGAAAAAATCAATCCTGGAGTGCATTTTGTGAGCCCCAGAGAAAAAGTCATGCTATTGGGTCCCTGATTGTGAATCCGAGCAGGGTCCACCAATGCCATGGCCTCTAAGAAACGACCCATGGCCTCCTGCACTCTGGAAAGGGTTTTTTTAGAGGGTGGATTCCTATCTTCCCAGTTATTTAGGCACAGGTTCCAGTCCCCTGCTAAAATAATTGGATGTGCTGGCAACACCACTACGTCTGCCTCTAACGAAGTGAAAAAGTCCGGGTTAGAGGGCTTTGGGCCGTAAATGGAGGCGATTGACAAATCTGAGCACAAGATAGAGCCTGAAAGAAAAATCCCCCTATTGTCCCCTCTTGTTACCACCCTCTTTACCACATATGGGCAAGCCTTCCCCACAAGAATAGCAACGCCCCCCTCGCCCCGAAGCAGTTGTGCTTCCCACTCCAAATACCTGACCCACCCACAGTTTTTTCAACAGATCCAATTCCTCAGACAGAAGATGAGTTTTCTGGAAAGTCCAAGTTGAGCCCCACTCATTGGATATGTCTCAAAATCGCCAACCTTTTTCGTCTACCCCTAAGGCCTTCAACATTCCAAGAAATGATTTTAAGATTTAACATTGTACATGAATAGTCCCCTAGCCTTTACCTCAATAAGATCTGCCACTGCCTTGTTCCTAGCCAACGGACTTTCTCTCTTTATTTTTCCCCCCACCCCCCAACACAAATCCCTGAACCTATGATCGCCCTCCTAAAGAAACAGCGATCCAAGAATGAGCAGTTTCCTGAGTGCCCCCGCTCCACTTAAAGCTCATAACAGATATTAGAGGTAATCCCATCCTTCCATTATCACCCTGCAATGCCCCTTAATTTAGTTTCTCCAGGGCACCAGATGACCCCCTCTCTATCCTCCTCAGAACCCCTTTATCAAGATCCCTCCCCCCCGCTTTTACTTCCAATGCTGCTTCAGATATCTCCTCCCCATCCAAGTCCCTTCGTAAAACGCAAAAAACAGCAGACTCAGGGAGATTCCACCACATTCCTTCCTTCTCTTCCATAATAGTGAGGAAGAGGAAGAGGAAGAGAACTAGATCAATGACTAATAAAGAAAAAAATAATAAAAAAAAATATTAAAGATGAGAGGGGGAAACGCTCCCAGTGGTCTTGCAAACTATAGGTATTTGACAGCAATCCTGCCTGGTTGTGTTTCGATGTGCACTAATATTCAATGGCGTTTTACTTTAACTGGCTATTATAGTGCACTGCAAGTTCTTTGCACACTATTACCCCATTGGCCTTCGTTTTGTTTCTTAGATTAGCCACCTCTCTTATAATGCAGCTTTTTGTTTTCCCTGTCTTGCAAAGAAAGCCCATCTCTGGCCCTCCGATCCTATACTGAGCCGAAAATCCTCTTCTCCTCTTCCCCCCAAATAGACAGCACCCAGTACTGCGATTGGTCTGGTGAAAGGAAGCACTAGCCCACCTGAGGAGCAACCTAAAAAGGGAAAGGGCAAAAGCTGCTCACTAATCGCCCCAACTGTGTGAGCATAAACCCTTGCCTCCTTTCCCCCCATGGATCGGTATTCTGCATTCGTCTCACTGCTACCAAACTTAAAAGCAGCAGATTCTCCATTATCTGGTACAACACCAAACCTGTTTTTCAGGAGGAAACAGACTAAATAAGGCGCATTCCCCACACCATTTGTAGCAGGCCTTAACCTCCCCCCCCCCCCATCGTAGAACCGTTGGAAAATGCAGAGAGATTTGGGGAAAATTGCGGAGGAAGGGGTGGAAAAAATGCAGAGAGATTTTGGGAGACTTGAGGCATGGTCAGAAAGGTGGCAGCTTGAATTCAATGCATAAAAATGTAAAATCATGCATCTGGGCTACAGAAATCAGAAGGCAGGATACCGTTTGGGGGGAAGAGAGCTGGAGGAGACGAAGCAAGAAAGGGACCTAGGCATCTTTATATCCGGGGACCTGAAGGTGGAAGGGCAGTGCGGGAGGGCAGTGGCCAGGGGGAGTGGAATGCTGGGATGCATCGGAAGGGGGATCACCAGTAGGAATAGGGAGGTCATAGTACCCTTGTACACCTATTTGGTTAGACCACACTTGGAGTACGGAGTCCAGTTCTGGAGGCCATACCTCAGGAAGGATATGGGGAGGATAGAGAGGGTTCAGAGGAGAGTGACAAAATTGGTAAAAGGGTTAAGCCACCTATCCTATGAAAAAAGGTTGAGAGATTTGAACATGTACTCCCTGGAGCAGAGGAGGGAGAGGGGGGACATGATCGAGACCTTCAAGTACCTTAAGGGTATAAACAGGGTGCCGGGGGAGCATCTTCAAGATGAAAGGAAGTCGGAGGACGAGTGGGCATGGCCTGCAGGTGGAGAGAGGACAGTTCAGGGGTAACATCAGAAAATACTATTACTCAGAGAGAGTCGTAGAAAAGTGGAACAGACTCCCAGAAGCAGTCGTTGGAGAGGAAACAGTGGAGGGATTCAAAAGGGCACGGGACAACCACATGGTAGTGTTGAAGGGGGGAGGCACAGGTCCAAGCAGATAGCTGGACAAATGGGCAGACTTGGTGGGCCTAGTTCAGTCCCTTTTCTGCCATCACACTTCTGTGAATCTATGAATATCTGCCCTCTAGTGGCGTCACCCAGTAATCTCGTTGCTGCAACCCAAAATTGCACTGAAAGGGAAAGTCACCCATCCGAGCTCACAGCATCAACCCTGGCCAAACACCTCCCTGCAGCATTTCATATCTCTTTTCTCCCACTAAGTCCCTTGTGATACCCCGGAACACAAATATAAGCTACCTGCCAAATGTAATCAACAAATTTTTTAGTTTTTATAAAACCTTAAACTGATTCAGTCCATGCAAAGTATTTCAACCTTTCTTTTCTTCATTTCAGAATCGGGTTAAAACTCCCCATTGCCACAAATGGGAAAGTCAGGTCGGAGACTTGAATAGTGATGGAAGTTCAAATCTCAAGCCCTCCAAAGCATCTCGCGCTGTTAAGTATTTTTTATCTCCGGCTTGGAGTTTAACTATTAGGATCGCTGGATACTGCATCCGAAACTTGATCCCAGCTAGGTATAATTTCTTTTTAATTTCAGAGTACTCTTTCTGGCGATCTCGAACAGATGGGGTCTGATCTTGGAACAACCACAGAGTTGCCCCATTCCATTGCAGATTTTTCAATTGCTTGGCTTTACTGAGAACAAAAGCCTTTTCTTTATTATTTAGAAATCTCATTATTAATACATGCAGGCGAGCTCCCGGGGGGGGGGGGGGATCTCTCTAAGGGCTCAGTGCCCTCTTTCTAAATTATATGCGTCCCAATATGGAGTCGGGCGTAGTAGTTTAAGGAGCAGATCCTGAAGAAAGGATACACAGTCCACACCCTCCATTCTCTCAGGACGCCCAGCCATGATTAAATTATTTCTCCTGCTACGCGATTCCTGATCCTCGATGCGGTCTTCCAACTTTTTAACTTGCTTGCGTAAAATGACTACTTCTTGATCCTTCGTCGTGGTTTTCTTTTCCTGTGACGAGACCCTGGCCTCTAAATCTCCCATCCTGCTTACTAGGGCATTTAAAGTCGGCTTTACAGTAGAAAAATCTGCCACCAACCCCTGTAACATTTGCTTAATTTCAAGGATGTCCTCTGCATTTGCTTTATTGCCCCCCTCCACTCTCTCTTCATCGTCTTGATCCTCAGGTACGGGTGAGAGGGGTTTCAGGCATTTCACTGCCGGAACCCGAGCCATCAGAGGCTCTGGATTTCCACACTCCATCTCGGACATGTGATTGGGCCTTTGCTGCACTCCACAAAGACCAGGTAAGGAAATACAATCCACACCGTTCACCTCAAAAGGAAAGCAGAGAGTCTTAATGAACTGTTTTAGCAATTAGACTGCCAAAATAAGCCCAGAATATATTTTAAAAGTAGAATAGGCTGACAAGGGCCCGGGAGCAACACTCAGGACATCCTCTCTCATCTAGCTCATCGCGTGATCCCTCACACCAGTTATTTCTAAACACTATGCAACTTGCCCTTCTGAGCTGTGTTGGAGGAACTGTGGGAAAGTGGGAACACACTTTCTTATATTCTGGAGTGGACAAGAGCTGATCCAGTGCTGGGGTGAAATTAAGCAAGCAATAAGAGACATCCTTTTTTTTTTTATATTTTGAACTTTCTTTATTCACTGGGACCTAGGGCATCTCTCTAGGGTACCACTCGACTTCTGCCTCTTACTCCCTGCCTAAAACCTCCTCTACTGGGCTCCTATAGGGCTGCCTCCATTCGGTCCCACGGCTTGACCAGCCCCCTGGATCACCCCTAGGGGGAGCGCCCGGGCCCGCCCACGCATGGTGGCCTGTCTGTGATTAGAGGGACAGTTGCGGGAGCCAGTGGAGCTGGAGCCCAGGGACGCAGGTCTGGTGTCAGGATGTGGGCAGGTCTCCAGGCCCCCTTCGCCTCCCCTGGGCAACCAGTGATTTTCCGTACTATTTTCCCCCCACGGAATATGGATGTGCAATGCCGACAGTGCACCTACATGTAGCCTGGCCACTGCCACTCCACCCCCAACATAGTGTCAAGCCCTGCTGCCTGTAGGGTCCCTAGTCTCCACCAGGAGCCGCTGCAGAGCGGGCATACCCCAGAACCTGAGAGCAGTCCTCTGGATGCTCAATCCCCTCCTGAGTCCGTTCCCGAACCCAGGTCGCTGGCATGGCACACGGTGTGGCGTCCAGCGCCTCAACCCTCAGCACCACCAGGCCCACTAGTAAGGGACATCCTTCATTTGCATTGTCCCTTGGAGTTTGAAAATCTGATTTTGGGCTTCACCCCTGAGGGGGGTCTCCTCGGCAGCAAAGAAATATCTATTTTATATATTGGTAGTTGCAGCACTTAAAGTAACTACACAGAATTGGCTGATGAGAAACAAAATTACTGTACATCAGTGATTTAAAAATTTACATCAGATTAAGGATATGGAAGCCATAGCAGCCCAGTTGAGATTACAGACAGACAAATTCAATACCAGATGGCTTCCATATTATCATTACAGGGAAGAAAGCAAAGGGACCTCAGTTCTAGAACAATTGTTAATTTAATTTCCCGCAGCTTTAGAATATGTTTTCTGTTTTTACTTCTATGATAATTTTACTAATTATCTCCCAGTTTCTCTTGCAAAAAATTACAAGAAACACACAGGACAGCAAGTCATAGAGTTGTTATTAATGAAATGTATTGTTGGAATGTTGAAATTTCTAGTTCTTTATTGTTATAAACAGGACATGGTCCAGCAAAACAGGGTGCCGAAGGTATGGCCTTAAATGGAGATGAAAACAACATTGTACTCTACGCATTAGCTGGTCATAATGTAGTTCTCCTAGGAATAGAGGCGGGTTCTTTTTGCTGGGACTTGCCTTTGGATTTTAAGAGTCGGACACCACACAGTTACCTTGGAAAAGACGTGGACTTGCATCTGCAACAGAGGTATAGAGACAGGTGTAAGTCTGGATATTGGAGATACTGTATGAACTCTGTTTCAGTCCATTAATTTTTCCCTTTTTATGAGGACTTGTGGCCTATTTGATATATGCATATTTTTAAGTTTTGATTGAAATGGAATTTGTACTGTGTATATCCCTGCCTGCTGTGATCAATAAACTTGACAAGTTCCAAAAAAAAAAAAGAATCAGTGGAAACTGTTTGTCACCTGGACCCCTTCCCCCCCCCACCACCACCAAAGCATAGTGTGCCATTAAGGGAATAGTGCACCTCAGGGGATCCTGCTGCTACAGTCAGCTGCTGATGTTGGATGGCCTAGAGGAATCCAGTTTGCAAATGGGGCACGTAGTCAAACCCAGCATACTGCCAGCTGAAGGTCATGCACACTGTATGCCCGATAAGTAACAAGTTTATGTGACAAATGTAGCAGACCAATCAGTGACCAACTGAAAGGAATGGACCCTAACTAGGGTCTGTTTTGCTGTTCTGGTAGTGCAGCCATAATGGAGAGCTAACTCAGCTCCAAAATAATTGGATCCCTCATTGTTCGAGTCTGGAGACCTCTCTTTGCTATAGAGTGGTGGAACAAAATTCGAACGAGGTTAACACAGAGGACGAAAATTTTCTCCCTGAAGGAATGGGATGTTGGGTCTGCCAGGGGTGTACAGCACCACATCTGGGTCACTGATGAAAGGTCTTTTCAGGAGAGATTAAGATGACTGGCCCCTGCCAACATTGATGATGTCTGGAAGCAGTTGCAGGAGATGCTGGCCACAGGCAACAGTCAGGAATCCAGGAACTCTTCTGCATCACCAGTTGTAGTTGTCATGAAGAAGAGTGAGGCTGTCAGAATGTGTGTTGTCTACCAGACTCTAAGCTAAAGAAATGTACCCAACCAGTACTCTATGCCACAAGTACAAGATGCCTAGATTGCCTGAATAGAAGTCAGTGGTTCAGTGTGATGGATTTTAGATCCAGCTACTACCCAAGGCAGAGGAAGATCAAGGAAAGACGGCATTCATTTGCCCCCTGGGTTTCTACGAGTTCCTCTGAATGCTGCAAGGGATCTCAGGGGTGCAAGTCACATTTAAACAGCTGTTGGAGAGAGCAGTGCATGACATGAATCTGTTGGAATGCCTTGTGTACTTGGACAACATTATTTTATTCAGGAAAACCCTGGAAAAACAAGAAGCCCAGCTAGTTGTTCAAGGTAATCAACAGACTGGAAGAGTACAGCCTCAAGCTGTCTGTTGACATGTGACATTTCTTCAGGACCTTGGTCAAGTATGTGGGTCACATGATGTCAAAGGATGGCATTTGTACTAATCCCGACTATGTCCAGGCTGTCTTGACCATGACCAACACCACCTGGCTGAGAGAACTGAAGAGTTTCTTGAGATTCATTGTCTATTACAACAGATTCATCAAACACTACATCAAGATTGTCAGGCCTCTGCAAAACCTGACCCAAGGGTATCCTACTGTTAACCAGAAACACAAGGGTGTGCCACAGTTCACTCCTGAGAAAGTTTACTACAGAGTGCATGAACTGTTTGGCCCCTGATGGACACAAGCTTGTGATGAAGCATTTAAAGACATAATCAGACAGTTGACCAATGCCCTTGCGTTGGCCTTTGCAACCACCTGGAAGCCATACATATTGCACACAGATGCCAGTCTCAGTGGGTTGGGAGTGGTGCTACATCGAGAACGCCCACAAGGACTCCAGCCAATAGCTTTGGCCAGTCGCAGTTTTTTCACCATCAGAAAGAAATCATGTCCACAAATTGGAGTTTTTAGAACTCAAATGGGCAACTGTCTATCAGTTTCACAAGTATCCGTACAGAACTCACACCATGGTCTGCATTAGTAACAGCCCCCTCACCTGTGTGCAGACAGCAGTGAAGCTGGACACTGCAGGCCACTGTTAGTTGTTAGTGCTCTCGACATATGAATACTGTGTGGAGTATTGTTCCAGAACAAGCAACATTGACATGCTGTCCAGAAGACTCCACCCCGAGGTGCCATGGCCCAAATGGATCTGAATACCAGAACCTGCTATTTAAGCTTTGTGCAAAAGCTATGACCCTGAAGAATTGACAAACTCCAGTGAACCACCTCTCCAGGTGGACAGCTTGGGTGCCTTGTCAAACTGCATATCTATGGCCTACAGCAGTGTCAATCGGTAAACCCACTGTGCCAGAAATTAGTCCTCAAGACTGGAGAAAAAAAAGAAGTGGAGCATCCTGCAATCAGAAACATTGTTAAAACTCTCCAGTGAATGGAAAACCCAGAATCTGTCCAAGTGAATCATCTTGGTACCTCCCTGCTACTGAGAGAGTAAAGCAAATTGAAAGTGCATGAAGGCATGATTTACAGAGAGCCGTAGAGCAATGATGGGCGAAGTCAAAAACAGTTGTTGCTGCCAGTCAAGTTCTGAAAACTGGGTCTCAAAACCCTGTATGATGTGCTGGGACACTTGGGTGTTGATGGAACATTGAAACAAGTTAGTAGAGGGTTCTGTTGGCCCTGGATGAGCACGGAGGTGAAGGACTATTGTAAGCAGTGTATGAGATGCATGGAGTGGAAAACTCAGCCCCTTTGGTGAACATTACCACAAGCGTCCCATAGACTTGGTTTGCATTGACTTTTTTTTTTTCTTTTTTTTTTTTTTTTTTTACACCCAGTTCATGCTTCTGGCTGAGGCAAGGCTGGGCTTCTGTTAGCCCTCTCCCCACCATCTGCCACTGCTCCAGGCTTATCTGCACAGTCCAGGAAACCCCCATGGTTTCCCCACTGTGGCAGGGTTAGGAGGGGGATGGCTGCCCCCTCACCCTGAGAGATGTATCAAGCTGCAGGTGGGAGAGCAGCGTGCAGTGCATCATGCATGCTTGCCTTACCAACCTTTTTTCTCCAGTTTTTTACTCCCTCCCTAGTGCTGGGATATGCACGGAGAAACACACACACAGCAAAGTCCTGTAGCTCACTCCCATCTATGCCGCTCCTATCCCACACTACCACCAGGTCTCCACCTGGTGGCAGTCGTTCAGCAGAGACGATGATCCCCCTCCCCGGGGAGGGGAGAGGAGAGTAGTTCATCAGATTCTCAGTCCTCTCTCCCCCCCCCGGCCCCCAGCAACCTGAGATCACTACTGATCTTGGGTCACCAGCATGGTGGGCGGTAGCGTTACTATTGCACCGCTGGGCTGGCTCTTGCATTGATTTTGAGCTTTGAGCCAGACAAAAAGAACATTGCCAGCACCATGTAGTGACAGATCCCTACTCCAGGTGTGCCCAAGCATTTCTTGCAAAACACCAAAAGGCCACAACTGAAGCCAAGATTCTGGTTGAAAAGTACTTTGTTCTTTTTTTTCATACCTTGTTTACTGAAAGTGTATTCAATTTTCAGATACATTATATCCTGTAAACAATATTCATGACTTCTTAAATTAGCACATAGCCATGTAAATAACAGAAGGAAAATAACATAACTACAATACAATCAAGAACAAAAACTTGGGTCATAAAATGCATTATAGCCAAAGTATACCAGTCCTTCTAATAATCCATATTTAAAAACTCAGGTACTGTTATATAATAAGTTATGTAATAAATTAATTGACTACTGCAGCCTCTTGAGAGGCAAGTCCCACAGGTTGACATTAGTGTTCCTGCTGGTATAAAGGAAATAATTTGGAACTCTAAAACGTTCAGAAACAAAGTTGGTATGACAGTGGCATCTCAGAGATCTATTTACAGCATCACCAAATTATAAACCAAAATCCCTTTATTACAATCAATATAAAAGACTAAGTCCTAGTATTTTATTACAAGTCCAGGCCATCATACAATTCCTACCTTGTCCATCTATTTGGAAGCTGGTAAGCCTCTAATTTATAAATATGGTTAATTATTAGTAACCAATACTTAAATTCTGGAGGATCAACCTGGCACCATTTCTTTGTTATGGTCTTTAAGACTGCTACTAATAAAATTTGCCAGAGGTACTTTGCTTCCTTTCCCCTGAGTTCCAGGGGTGGAAGGTCAAATAAAATGTAGTCTGGGCCAAGTGGGGAGGATATAGCCAGAACTTGTTGGAGAAGGTACTAGTCCAGTATTGTAGTTTCTCACAGGACCAAAAAATATGGGCCTGCAAAGCAGAGGCTTCCCCACATAGTCTCCAACATGAAGGGGAGATTGAGGAATTCCATTTGGAGACCTGTGTAGGGACTCTAAAAAAAAAAAAAAAACAAGTCCGTAACTTCCACAAGAATTCTCTCCACACTGGGGAGGAGGTCTTACTCCAGATGTTCACCCACATCAAGGCCCATTGTTTATCCTGTATAGCTGCATTGAGATCTTTTTCCCATTTTTGTTTACGATAACTGGTGGATTGGGTCTGATTCTGCAGGTAATTGGTATGTAGCTGGGAGATGGCCATACCTCTTGCGGTGGTACGCCAAATTTGTTCGAAAGGTGTGACACCCATCTGAAAGTTGGGGTCTGGCAAAGTCTTTTATCTGTGTGTTTATATAATTATTGATTTAATAGTATCTCATTCTGTCTGCTGGATGCAGGTTGAAATGTTAGTTAAAAACTTTATTTTTTGACAGGATAGAACTTTAGGTCCAAAGGGACCTATCTGCAAAGTTGTTCTGTCTACACAAAATACAGACAATTAACAATACAAGTCATACATACATTACAGAACAGCTATTATCAAAATACAATAAATAATGCAGACATGTAAGATTAGCTCAGAAGCAAACACATTCTCCTTGGTAAAAAGTGTCAATGACTGACTTAAAAGCAGATAGCCTACTTTGCTGGGTGGCTTGGAAAGTACTTTGTTCTTTATGGTTTGCCAAAGAGAATTCATTCCGACCAGGGTGGGGACTTTAAAAGTCAGTTGATCAAGGAGTTATCTCTCTGGTGAATTAGTAAGTCACAGACCACTCCCTACCACCCAGAAAGATTCAGTAGAACCTTGTTGAATACGTTGAGCATGATGAACCCTCATAAAAAATCAAATTGGAGTCAGCAAGTGAGCATGCTCGTCCATGCATATAGTTGCACTTGCAGTGACACCACGGGACAGCTGCCGCATCTGCTCATGTTTGGAAGGGAGGCCAGGCTCCAGTGGACCCTGCATTTGGAGTGTTATCTGTTGGAGGCAGTCTAGAGAATAACACTAACTATGTTCAAAGACTGAAGGAGCAATTTGACGATGCCTACAGGTTGGTTGCAAAATTGTCTACAAAGAGAAACTTGACAAGCAGCAAGATATGACAAATGTGTCGAGCTCAAGAGTTACTCTCTGGAGACAAGGTCTTGGTCTAGAACTTGGAGTTCCGAGGAAAATATAAAATTGCAGATCGGAGGGGCAACATACCCTATGTGGTCAAAGAAAAATGTGTGGACTTGCCAGTGTATAAATGCTTGCCCCAAAGGGGGGGGGTCCCAGTAAAAGTAAATCTGCACCATAACAGTTTGCTCCCCATTGGACAGTTGAATGTGCCAGATCTGTGCCAGAATACCTGGATAAACACAACATCCTCTGCCCCCAACAACATGGTTTCTGTACAGGTCACAGTATTACATTGGCCCGCCTCGAATTCACTGGTGCTATCCACAGCTCATTGGACAACAGCCTCCTAACCGGGTCGGTCTTCATAGACCTGACCAAGGCTTTTGACACTGTACATCATAAACTATTAATCACACAGCTACGTTCTGCTGGGCTCTCACCTGAGTCCACTACCTCATTCAAGAGCTACTTGAAGAACCACTCCCAAAGAGTGAATATAGCTGATGTTCTCTCAGATGCACACCCTGTTCACTCAGGAGTTCCTCAAGGCTCCATTCGTGGGCCACCTTTCTGAATGATCTTCCACAATCGTGTCCAGAAACAAATCCTCCTTTGTGCTGACGCCGCCGTCATCCTCTCCAAAGGATCTGGGCCACCTTCAAAAGAATCTACAGCTTGCCTTCACCTCGATTGAAACTTGGTTTAGTACACATAAATTGGTTCTCAACTATAAAAAACCAAGTCCATGCTCTTCAGCAGCCCGCACAACAAACACAGACTCAATCCCATCATGATCAAAAACTGCCTTGGTGCAACTCTTGAACAGGTTCAGTCCTTTAAATAGCTAGGAGTTACCATAGATTGTAACCTATCATATGCTACGCACATTGACAACATTGCCAAAGCTGCCAACACTCGCATTGGCCTACTCTTCAGGCACAGGCAGTGCCTTACCTCAGATGCCTTAAGGACTGCAGTACAGAGCTCAGTAATCTCAATCGACTACGGCCTGCTCATCTACAGCTCTGCCTCTGCCACCGCCCTCCGGCTCATATCCATTGCACTAAACAAAGCTTGCTGGCTCATAACCAGCGCCCATGCCCTCACTTACATGTATGATCTCTACGCACAGACTGGGTGATTTCAACTTTCAGACTGGATCAAGTACCAAACCTGCCTTATGGCAAAGAAAATAACACTAGGTCTTGCTCCCCCAGGTGTCCAAGCTCTCCTCTGCTCAGCGTGGACTACTTGCATCACCAGGTGCTCTGAATCCCAGTTACTGCATATTCCGTGTTTCCGCACCACACAAGGGCAAAGATCCTTTGTGCACAGAGCTCCCAGCTGGTTCAATGGTCTCAACATTGACATCGCCTCAATGCCAAAGCTTGGTCCATTCAAATCCAATCTCCATCACATCCTGTCTGCATCTAGCTCCTGTGACTGTCCTTCCTAATTGTTCTCCCCTCTCCACTTTGCTCTTTCCACCTAGCACTTAACCCTCTCCCCCTCTCAACTCCCTCTCCCACACACCCACTCATCCTCCCCTCCTCCCAGCCACCTTCCCAACCCCGTTGTAGCACTTTAATTGATGTTTGACAAGTGCCTATGGCTGCACTCCACTAGTGTCTCTTCCATACTATGTTAACCCTGTTACCAGACCTCCTCCTGGCATTTTTGCCACTGTATTGAATGTATAAAACTGTATGTAAGTGCCTGTAACCCACTGTTATACTGTTAGTCAGTGTCTTGTTTGAATTGTACCTCATCCGACATGGAACCTTTGTAAAAGAGCCTTGGTTCAAAGGTACTTGTAATCCTAGATGCAAATAAAAATAAAAAGATTTGGCCAATGGCCCAGTACTCCCCCCGAAGGATGAAAACCAGAGGTTCTCATAAGCACCAAATGGAAACCTGGTCAGCCTGCAACCAACCTGGAAAATAATTTACTCAGGCCATCAGAGATGCCTGCACCTGAACCAGCACACCTTGCAACAGGTTCGTTTGATGAAGAGGTGACCTTGCTTGTTAACATTCTGCTGTGGGCATTCGGCATCTGTTAAATGCTTCTGATGATTGGTGCATGCCAACTATTCCACCCACACAGTTACATCCAGATGCAGAACCATTTGAACTCCTAGTCATGCTAACTGTTCCTGAACCAGAGCATATGGAGGATCATGTAAAACCTGAAAAAGAACCAGATTTGGTAACGGAATCGGCTTATTATAAGGAACCTAAATTACTGGCCAGAGAGCAGGAAAGTGCACCCCTAATTGCCAAAGAACCGGAAGAAGTCCCATTGCGATGTTCAGAAAGACCTATAAAACCTATTTTGAAGATCAGTTGTGACTCACCTGGTGCCTCCACCAAACTGCCTCTGTATGTAGTTATTGTGGAATCTACATTGCTACCTGTTCCTTCCTCTGTATTGTGTTTAGCAATCCTGGATTATGATGTTGGGGTGCTGAGTACTGGAAATATTAGTTGGATAGGAACCAATTGTTTTATTGAGGAGTGTTCGTGGAAATGTCAATTGTGAACATTTATTGAATGTGTAATGTGTAGACTAGTAAGGAACAATTTGTCTAGTAGACCTGTTAGTATTTGTTGCATATTTGTGTGTTTCAGATCTGCACTGGATGGAACTCATGGAATTGCCAGGACAGTGGTTCGTGACCCAATGGAGGGTGTAATCCCCACTTTGGGGGGGGGGGGGCTTACCTGGACTGTACTAGCCACCCTCCTGAATGCTGCTTGTGCTGTTCGTGCTGCAGCGGCTTCTTTGCCTGACCACTTGTGGCATGGCAAGAGAGAGAAACGCATGGAGAAGAGAGGCTTTGGCATCTTCTGTGACCTCTGTCAATGGCTGCGGCTGCTTTAGTCTTGGCAATGGCGTCCGGAATCCAACAAGGATGTCTCCTCTTTTCGGCACCTGTTATGCCACATAAGAATGCTGTCACAGTTTTGAATAGGAACACATGCCTTAGGGCTTCTCCCCAGCTCTCACCGCTCCTGCTGACCCTGCCAGCATGCCATGACACCAGACCCACCACACCAACACTGCTCATAGACCTACTGGATAACACCCCAGAAGAGCTGCAATAAATTCCTGGGGCCAGCACACTATATGGAGACAAATGCATATAAAATATAAAGGATTTTGGTGCACAAGACTCCAGTAGGAACATGGCCCAGGTTATGACCTCTAACCTCAGCAATCAGCCACTGAGAAGGCTAGGAGGCCCTAGTAACTGAACAGAAGGACTGTAGGGAGGATGATGAAATAGGACTCTCCCCAATGAACTGGTGGGCTTAAAGGGCCAGCCGGGAAGCTAAAAAGGAAAAATTGACAGAGTGACAGCTCTGTTCAGCCAGTTACAGACTGAATTGAAGGGGAGAACTTTCTGGGTTCACAAGGAGCTTGTGACATTTAGAGAGACTCAGAGGTGAGCAGTCATGCTGACACTTGTGACAGCTGGAGACATAGCCAGGCCAAGATCTTGTGAGTCCTATCCAGGGCTCATCCCTCCAAATACTGTGAGCCTTACCTTTATCCATGTGACTGTGCCAGGAGAGTACCTGCAGAAGGAAGCTGCAATGAGAGAGAGTCTTAGAGGTTGAAATTCTGAGAAAGATGGGCCTGCTAGCTCTAATGTAGTGGGTTGGATTGTGGAAAGGAGCCACAGGCACATGCCAAAAGCATATGTATGGGTACTCTAAGCTGGAGCGGAGTTGGAACTTTGGGATCTGAACTCCTTGGGAACTGGAAAACTGCTACATAGTATTCCTCTGCCTGAGAGCTGAATCGGAAGGGCTGTGTCCTGAAAGTTGCGAGTCAGAAGGGCTAAGCTGCTGGGAGTCATCTAGAGCATGTGCAAAGTATCTTCATCTACAGGCCTCTGGGGCCTCCTCCTGATTGCTGCACTCCCCCACCCCTGCTGCTGTGTGTGTGGATTCCCACCTCGACTGATCTTCTGCATCCATGGGTGATGTGAGTGCTGGTGTTGTTACCTGGGGCTTTGTGTTTCTTTGTTTTACAGCAACTTTCATTTTGGATTACAAATCTGGGTTATCTGAACATTTGTAGTTTCAAGTTCTTTAAATTGTGCTAGCACACTGTGGCCTGTTGGGGGTTAAACTGCAAGCTTGCTAAATTTCATCAAGTGGACCACTGAAAGAACCCGGGCAGTGTAGCTACCAGGCCTGCACCAGGACTTTAGTGTAATTCCTGGGTGCCCAGAGTCCCTGGTTTTTGTGTTGTACTTGAAGTCATAGTTTGGTACTGGTACAAGCTGAAGAATTTACCACACCCTGTGTAGTGTAATTCATCATTTTGTGCCCCTTGTTTGGGCGAGTGCATCATAGACCATGTAGATCTGAGAGGATGGTAGTGACCCACTGTATGGTGGTTTTGGGGCACTGCTACAGGGTGGGAGAGCTTAAAATGATTTGCAACTGTCTAACCCCCTCTTTTCCTTCACTTTCCAAGCCGTGTTCCTAAATAAAAGCACTGTTAATTTGTTGAATTTCACTTCTGTGTCTGCGCCCACTTTGTGTAACCTGATTGAAGTCTTTACCGGTGAAGGTAACAACTGTCTTATTGATCCCCAGGGAGTGGTCCAGTCCAATGTAGAGAGGTGGGGTAGGTACTGCATCCCAGGGGGTGGTACTGCACACACCATCTGGCCCACTTATTCTCTCTGGGTGGAGGTACTGTGCTATTTCTTGCTGGTTCTGGGATGACCTTCCCCTTCCCCTCCAAATGCAAGAGAAGGAATGAACCCACCCCCTCAACTAGGTGCACCTTGTACAGTCACCAGGCAGGGGTGTGAACCTAGACATAGTGACCTAGGGGTCACACATACTGCATATCCTTTTTTTTGTGTGTTAACTAACAAAAACAAGCCAAATTTACATTCATAGTTACTGATAACATATCTGCCCTTCCCATGTGCCATCAAACGGAGACCCAGTCTTCATTTTAGAGTTCCTGTGTTACTGCTGGTCCTGTGTAGACATGGAGACAAAGAGGAAGCTGAAAGAGGAGGAAATGATGGGGGATCAGACTCAAAGTGAAAGGTGGTGACCCTGAACACACGCAGTCTCGGAAATAAGATGGATGGCCTGCAAGTGCTACTTGCAGAGGGAGAGTGGACCTTGCGGCAATAATTGAGACTTGGTCCACACCTAACCACGACAGGGACCTCTTAATTCCGGGATATAAACTTCACAGGAGGGACAGAGCAATAGGCAAAGGAGGAAGGGTGGCAGTATTCATTAGGGAAGGGTATAACAAGTACAAGGGAGGAGGCAGGAGAGGGGAGGGCAGAAGCATTGTGGGTCCATTTACACACCAGTAGAGCGAGGAAGGTGAGGTTGGGAGTGGTGTACAGACCACCCAGTCAGGATGAAGAATTGGACATGGACCTGAGTTTGCAAATTCTGATGGCCACAGAGAAGGGTGAAGTGGTAATACTGGGGGACTTAAACCTGTACAGGGTGGACTGGAGTGTACCGACCATGACATGTGCCAGGAGTCAGAAAATTCTAGAAGTAATTCAGAATGGGTTGCTGACTCAAAGTGACACTGAACTCACCCGGGAAGAGGCAATCCTTGATCTAGTGCTCAAGAATGGAGGGCACATACAGGATATAACAGTTAGGGAGTCACTGGGTAGACGTGATCATCGCGCGGTGTGGTTCCGGCTGGACATGGGCAGGGAAAGTGTCCCCACTAAGACCAAAATTCTGGAATTTAGGAGGGCTGACTTTAGCAGAATGGGAGAAGTACGAAAAGGGCACTTGGCAAAAAATTACCACGACTATGGAGATGGATCAAAAACGGGTTCTTATTAGGGAAGGCTCGAGGGCTGCAATAGAGGAGTGTGCTAGATACAAGATGAAGAACTTAAAGGTCAAAACACCCAGCTGGTACAGCTCTGAGGTAGCCCAGGCAATGAGGAATAAGAGGCTGGTCTATAGGATATTCAGGAAGACCAAGAGAGAGGAGGACAGGGAAAACTACCTAGGGTTGGCGAAGGAGGCAGGAAGGGTGGCTCGGATAGCCAAGGTGCAAATGGAACTGTAGTTAGTGGAGGGTATTAAGGGGGTGAAGGCTTTCTTCTGCTACATAAGCAAGAAAAAGGACAAGAAAGATGGGCTAGTTAGACTAAGACAAGGAGAGGGGTGGGTGGGGAAAAATGGGAAGAAGGCAGAGCTAATGAATTCATACTTCAGCTGTGTCTTCACCGAGGAGAAAGACCGACCAGTGCCGACCGGGGTTGGGGGGGGGGATGACAGATGGGTCAGTAGAAGGGGAAAGAGTGAAGAAAGGGTTGCTAGCATTGAGGATAGACAAATCACCAGGCCCGGATGGAATGCACCTTAGGGTGCTGAGTGAACTGGAGGGGGAGCTTGGGGAGCCACTGGCGGACCTGTTCAGTTGTTCACTGGAGTCGTGCATGGTACCACAGGACTGGAGAATGGCACATGTGGTGCCCCTCCACAAGAGCGGCCCCAGGAACAACTCCAGTAACTACAGAATGGTCAGTCTCATTTCAGTAGTGTGCAGACTTATGGAGACCATACTGAAGGAATGATTGGCAGAGCATCTAGAGGAATATGGTCTCCAGGATGCAAGGCAGCATGGATTTATGGGAGGGAGGTCTCGTCAAACGAATCTGATCCACTTCTTTGACTGAGTAACCAAAACAGTGGACAGGGGCCAAGCAGTGGACATCCTTTACCTGGATTTCAGTAAGGCCTTTGACTCTGTACACGACATGAGGCTAATCAGAGGGTTGGCAGACCTCGGAGTAGGAAAGAAGATGGTTAGATGGGTGGAACACTGGCTAGGGAACAGGACCCAAAAGGTGGCGGGGGGAGAGTTGTCTAGCACCAGTGTGGTTACAAGTGGTGTGGCTCGGTGCTAAGGCCGGTGCTATTCAGCCTTTTCATTAATGATATTGGGGATAGCATCAAGGGCAAAATGTCTGTTTGCGGATGACACCAAGCTCTGCGGGAGGATGGACTCAGCCGAGGGGATACAGGAATGTGTAAGAGTGAAGTTGGAAGACAATTCTTCACAGAAAGGGTGGTGAGCAAATGGAACACGCTGCCAGAAGAGGTGATCTCATCTTGGACGGTGTGCAGCTTCAAGAGAGGCTGGGATAGATATATGGGGAAGATAACGGTCATGGTGGAAGGGGGGAGGAAAGGGATGGAAAGGTAGGGGATGGGGCAGCAGGGACAGCAGCCTGACCCGAGAACCCTGCACAACGAGCAGACTAGATGGACCAAAAGGCCTAATTCTGCTGGCTTCTTCGTATGTTTGTATGCAGCAAGTTACATATGAGATAACTGACTACAAAAATATATTCTTATTTTATTAATAAAAAATTGTGGTCTACATGGGGAAATATAGGCATCTGATCACTCTCCAACAGTGGACGGCTGTGTAGCTGTAATTCAGGATACACTAGCTTTGTACATGTGCTATACAAGGTTGGTCCTTTAGTGCAGTGGGAATTCTTAGTACAGTATTATCAAGCAAAAGATGGGGTTTATATCTAACTGTAAACTCACCTTCCTGGCAGATGGGGTCTAACTAGAGACATGTTTGAGCCCAGAGGTGGAGAGATGGGTCCAAAGAAGGAGGGGGAGGGGAGAATTGCTGCTGGCTGACACTGAGAGTACCCATTGCATGGATGAAGAGAACTCATTCGTTTTCTCTTCCAGAGGTAAGGTGTTGCTGCAGAAACTCTAGGAGGTGGGGTTACCAATGATACAAGAAGTAAAAGGGTGTTCTGTACAGAGGGTTTGAAACCTTCCCTGTGGATACATAGCTCTGGCTGAACTAGTAGTAGTAAAATGCTTTATTTTTTGACAGGATAAAACACAGTTGGGAGCAGTCAAAATTGTCATGCAGTTCGTACAGTCTAGGTTGCAGCTTTTAACAAATATTACAGTTCTAGGTTACATATAAGGTGACATGACAATTTTAAAACCGATACAAGATATCGTTGGACAGCTTTGAGGCATGTTTTGCAGTATACATATAAGCACTGGGTTTACTAGGAGTTTTGATAGATTTTGATAGCAGAGTCAGACCTTTAACGCTATTGGCCCATTTTTAATTTTACAGTAGTTAATGACATTTACATATGCAGTATCTATGAATACATTTTTTAGTGTCGTTTTTTAAACCATGTAGAGTCTTACCCTGAGTTTTAAATTCCCTCAGAGCTGACTGTAGTGAGTTCCAAATTATTGGTAACGTATATTCTAGAATCATTTTGCTATAGGTAGCACTTACTCTGGGTGAGTTTTGGTTATTTGTTTTGTTAATATCTGGCTCATGGTATACTGTTGGTTGGGGATTTCAGCAAATAGATCCTGGCATCCTGCTGCAGTGCCATTGGCCATTTTGTAGACTGTTCAGGCCCCTAGTTTCTCGTGTCTTGTTTATAGTGAGTCCCATTTCAGTTCACTCAGCATTTTGCACTGGCAGGTATCATATGGGCATCTTAATACAATCCGTGCCATTTTGTTGTTAAGGGATGTCTTCCTTATCCAGGAGCTGTTTGCTGGAATACTGGTATATTTTGCTGCCATATTCCAGTACTGGAAACAGTATCTGGGTGGGTAGCTAGTTTCTCTTGCCTTCTTTGGGATGGCACAAGTGTTTTGACGCAAAGCTCCTAAGCGGTTTACGTTTTTTTTTACTGTGGATTTTATGTGACTATCAAAGCACAGAGTCTCATCGATCTCTGCTTCAAAGTACTTACAGTTCATAGTGTTTTTTATGTACTACTGTAATAGGTTGGTCCTTATCACGGCATACTGCCCTTACCCCATCCAGGAGGGGGAAGGAAGCAAACCTCACAAATCATCTTAAATTGAAAGTGGGTTCTACATTACTCATCATGTTTTCTTCTTTATGCAGCTACCCCAATGTCAACATCCACAACTTCACCACAAGCTGGAGAGACGGAATGGCCTTCAATGCACTAATACATAAACACAGGTATGTATACTGTCTAGTAGTTCAAACCAAGAATCTGTTCCAGGCTGCAGCGCATGGGTTTCCACAGTTCTTTAAGGATCTTTATGGAGCTTAACCGAATAGAAAGATGATCATTTCTTCATCGCTAGTCCTCCCTCTGGGAAGAAGGACCGAGACATGCTGCTGCTGCTCACGTACTATTGGTATTTGCTGACTTTCTGTAACTGGTTGTGCTCTTTTCATTGAATTAAGTTCAACTGAGTAAAAAGGCATGATAACCAGCATATTCATAGCCATTATTTCTGATACTTTGTGAATATAAAGGGCCTAGCAGAACACTTTAAATGATCACAGATTGCATTTAATTGCTTTCAAAGCATGTTTCTTCCTTTTTTAATATCTCTGAAGTATATAAGAATGTGACAGTTGACACAGTACAGTATCAGAAGTGTGGTACAGTATCAGACATGTTCTGTTGGGGAAACCAGTTGTAAGCACAATTTACTGCCAGATGTAGTCTCTAATTGGGGCTTCTACCAGAGTGAGCTCGTTTGAGATGATAACTTTTGATCTTACTTCAAGGTAGACTATTGCAGCAGGCCACACTGGTAGGACTAATGCCCCTGGGCACTAGGACCACATGGAAAACTTCTAGCTAGCAGTCTACAATGGGGGATCACCCCCTGCCGGCATCTGGCATCTGACGTCAGTACAGGCTATATAGGAGGCTGGGTCCCCCACACCCACCCCAGTTCTTTTCCTGCCATCCAGCCATGCAAGTTTGATCTAGTGAATGTCACAGCTGCAGTCAACCGCCATTTCCTGCATTTACCGCACTTTTTTATTTTCCTTTAATTCTTTGTTGCATCTAATTTTATGGTGTTTTCTGGAAGAGTTTGTCTTCTACACCAGCTTCGTCTTTCAGCCGAGCCACTAAGTGTGCCTGCAGCAAACAGATTCCAGCAAAGGATGGTCACTCTTCATGCCTGCTCTGCCTAGGCCCCAGCCATGACATCGAAACCTGCTAGCACTGACAGAAGTTCAACCAGACCACTTGGAGATGTCAGTTGAAAACACTGGAGAGCCACCATTTTAAACAGAAGCTGCTTGCAGTGGAAAAAGAACTGCAGGCCAGGAGCTCTTTGGCCTCACCGGCACAGTGCTCAGGGACCTCTTCTTCCTCCCACAGGGGGAAAGCACAAACACCGGAGAAACACCGAGAACTGGGCCCACTCAGCTTTCCAGTCGTGGTCTCCTCATAAGACTTCGACTGCAATGGCATATTCTTCCCGCGGTGGGTCAGCGCCTCCTGCCCCGTGAGCCCTCTCCTCCTACGGGCTCCCGATAGCTCCTCTGCCCACCCTTATGTTAGTGCAGACGGGGGCTCCTCGGGGCAGGGGACCTCGTCTCCTGACACTCAGGCCTATTACCTCCATGGGCTCTCAGCCAGGTGGCTCAGCTGACTCTGGGCTTTCGGGTGGTAGATCTGTGCCTATAATCCTCCTGGCCCCGGCTCTGCCTTTGTCGGTTCCTGCCTCTGAGACTAATGCCAGTTCCTCTAGGCAGCACCTGTGGCAGTATGGCGCCATCTCCTCCTTTCCGGTGTCACCCCTGTTGCCACCCCAGGGGATCTCCTTCCCCACAGGCACCAGCTTTCCCTGTGGACCCTATGCCAGTGAACCCTTCGCTCGGGCAATCCAGACCATTGCATGCCTGGCCTTCACCAGTTCTGCTGACACCCCAGCCAGTAGGCCCGATGCCGGCTTTACTTTCGCCTCAACCAACACCAGCTGGATCATTGTCAGATCATTTTCTGGTGCTGTATGTTCCGACGCTGGGTTACCCATTGCCAGCCCCACAGCCATCGTTCCCTAACCTGGCACCAGGGTTGCCTTTCCTCCCTGTGTACAACATTGCTGCACAGGTGGATTACAACACCCTTTTCTCAGCCTGCTGGGTGTTCATGCAGAAGCAGACCCCCACTCCTCAGAGTCCACCTCAGACATCTTCCTTCCCTCCCCCCCAGGATCCACAGCCCAGAGACATGGGCAGGATTGGACCTTCTGATCCCTACATGTCCGGGACTTCTAGCACTAGGCCTGATGTTGGTACTGGTATCAAGGGTGAAGAGCATTGCCCTCTCTCACCAGTACCAGTCACTGAGTCCTCAGAGAATGACTCTGTATCCTCCATGTCTGACTCATCGGGGGGGGCAAAGATATGGCCATTGAGGTCCCCAGATCTCCACCTGATGATTCATCTTTCATGGACATAATGCATCACATTCAATCCATTATGGGGTGGGAGATGAAGGAACAGGATCCCGAGAGGCGTCACCTTGCCATCTTCCTTCAGCAGCATGATGCTTTGCCAGTTTTGGTGCCACCCTTGATAGTCATATGAGGATGTCGCCAAGGCAGCTTGGACTCGCCCCTCCACTACTCCTCCCCTCCCTAAAAAGGCTGATCGGCTCTATCATGCACCTTCAGGCAAACCTTACTTGGGGAGCCATCCAGAGGTGGATTTTGTGGTCTTTAATGAAGCCCAAGCACCTCAGTACTTCTCCTCCAGACTGTGAGTCTCAGCAGCTGGATCAGATAGGCAAGCTGGTCTTTGCTTCAGCCACCTTGACCATTAGGGCCATCAATTACTTGACCCATATGGTGCAGTACCAGAATACCATCTGGGCCCAGGCCAGGGACCTTGCTCCAGACTGCGCTCAAGGAACCCACAAAAACCCAGCTCGCTCAACTCATGACGTCTGGCTTGGATGTGGGTACCCATGTGCTTCGGACATCTTATGATTCCATGGATGCCTCGAGGTGAGGAACTGCGGCCGGCGTCTGCCTGAGGCACCATTCTTGGCTCCGGGTCTCTGGTTTTTCCCTGGATGTTCAAGCTAGCACCTTAGGTGCTCCCTTCAGGGGTTCAGTCCTTTTTGGGGTGATGTTCAGGACCTCATTTCTAACTTACTGGAGTCGAGCAAAGCCCTCGGGTCCATTCATTTGCTGTACCATACCCAGCCTAGAGCGAACCAGCATCAGCCCTTTCGTCAGTCCTCTCACAAGCAACCTGCCAAGGGCCAGCAATGATGTAAAGCTTCCAATGCCCCTGCAGGGACTACTACTGCTCGATTCCCCCGGGGTCCAGCGGCTCCCCTGCCAGCTTCCGCCCCCCACCTCCCGACTCCTTACCCAACCCTTCCCCCCAGCCAAAGGTCCACGGGAGGCGGTCGAGGGTTGGTTCTCTCTTCACTTGGACGGGTGGCGAGCAGTAACCAGGCAGTTGGGTGCTTCAGCTCATAGCTGGGGGCCATGCTCTAGAACTGGTGGAGTGGCCATCCAAGACCCCTCCCATCAACTCTACCTACCCTCCTGTGCATATACCTCTGATTTTGGAGGTAATTCAGGTGCTCCTGCAAAAACGAGCCATCTCCATCCGCAGGCTCAATGGGGAAGGGGATTTTATTCGCACTTTTTCCTATTCGCACTTTTTCCTCATCCCAAAAAGACCAGGGATCTGTGGCCCATCCTAGACTTAAACGATCTGAATCTCTACATAGAGTACAAACACTTCAGGATGGTGACCCTCCAGGGACTGCTGCTCCTGCTGCACCAGGGGGACTGGCTATGCTCTCTGGACATGCAGGATGGTTACCTGCACATCCAGGTCTTCCTAGCTCACTGCCATTTCCTCTGCTTCTATTTTCAGGGTGCCCACTTCCAATTCAGGGCCCTTCCCTTTTGTCTTTCCTCGGCCCCAAGGGTTTTTACCAAATGCTTGGCTGTGGTGGCAGCAGCATTGCGGAGACGTGGATTTTATGTCTTCCCCTACCTGGACAACTGGCTGCTAGCAGCCCCATCCAGGGAACACCTGCTTCAGGACCTGGGAGTAACCGTGAATCTCCTGAAATACTGTCTCTCCCCATGCCAGTGTCTCCAATACATTGAGGCAATTCTGGACATTTCCCAGGGCAAGGCCTTTCTGCTGGGGGACAGGGTGGCCCATCTGATGGAGCAGGCCCATCTGGTCTCCACAGGCAGTCAGATTCCTGCCAGAGTCTTTCTGAACCTTTAGGTCATATGGCAGCATCCATTGCCACGGTGCCCTTGGCCCGGCTTCACATATGGATCCCACAATGGACCCTCAGGGTCCAGTGGCATCAACGCACAGACAACCTCGACCAATTGGTCCTGGTTTCTGATCTAGTCTGTAGGGTTCTAGCCTGGTGGATGGACTTGGCCAATTTGCTCTGGGGTGTTCTCTTTCAGATTCCAACCCTGTGACAGATTTTGACCATGGATGCCTCCGGTATGGGATGGGGCGCCCACCTGGCCGACCATCAGACTCAGGGTACCTGGTTGAACATAGAACTTCACATCAGTATCCTGGAGATGTGGGCAGTCCTAGATGCCCTGCAAGCCTTCCAGTCCCATCTTCTCCCGGGCCCTCTTCTGGTGCAGATGGTCAACATGTGTGTCATCTACTACATCAACAAGTAGGAGGGAACCCACTCTAACCCCCTGTGTTGGGAGGAGATGAGAGTTTGGTATTGGGCCATTGAGCACAATCTGGAGCTCTCAGCCATTCATGTTCCAGGCATCCAAAATGTTTTGACCAACAGTTTCAGCCACTCCAAGTCACGGACTCACAAGAGGGAACTTCTTACCTCAGTGGTCGAAGACCTCTTTGACAGATGGGGTCGCCCAGAGTTTGAACCTCTTTGCATCCCCACTCAATGCAAAACCGCTGCTTTTTTGCTTGCTTGATCCCCGGGCCTGGAGTTTTCTGGTGATATGCATTATCCCTCTCTTGGAAGGGGAGGTTTCTGTACGCATTCCCTCCCTTCCTACTGCTGCAGAGGGTTCTGCTTAAGCTCCAGCAGGAAGGAGCAGAGATGGTTCTCATAGCTCCCTTCTGGCCAGGTCAGATTTGATTCCCTTTGCTGCAGCAGTTGGCAGTGGAACCTCCGGTACCTCTCCCTCTGCGCAAAAGCTTGCTCTCCCAGGACCAGGGCACCCTGGTCCATCCAGATCTCAGGTCCCTGCATCTCCTTGCTTGACTCCTGTGGACCTAGCTATTTCCTGCTTTGCAGTTTTATCCAGAGTCGCTGATGCCCTGGTGCCAGCCAGAAAGCCCTCCACCAGGGCCACATGTGCTATGAAATGGAGGTGCTTTTCCATTTGGGCTGCTGCTCACCATATGTATCCGTTCACCTGCCCTGTCAATCAGGTGTTGTAGTACCTCCTTTCCAGTTTGGATTCAGGACTGGGGTACTTGTCTCTTAAGGTGCACCTTTCCGCCATCTCTGCATACCATGCACCAATTGAGGGCAAAGCTGTTGCCCAGCTTGAGGTGTCCCGCATGTTTCTATAGGGCATTCTGCATCTGAAACCTCCCATTCAGGACCCAGTTCCCCCATGGGACCTTAATTTTATGATGAAGAAACTCACTTTAACTCCCTTTGAACCAGTTGCGAGCTGCGCTTTCTGTCATGGAAAGTGCTCTTTTCAGTTGCTATTGTGTCTGCTCAGAGGATTTCCGAGCTCCAGGCTCTGATGTGCAAAGAGCTTTATTTGGTTTTTCACAAAGACAGGGTGTCTTTGAATACTAATCCTAGGTTTTTGCCTAAGGTGGTGTCTGAGTTTACTGTAAATCAATCCACTCACATGTCAGTTTATTACCCTGAGTATTCCAATCAAGGGGAGGCATTGCTCCATTCTTTGGATGTTCACAGAGTGTTGTGGTATTACACAAACTGCACTAAGTCTTTGAGGAAAACTGACCAGTTGTTTATTTCATTCGC
This sequence comes from Neoceratodus forsteri, assembly GCA_016271365.2. Classification (NCBI taxonomy): domain Eukaryota; kingdom Metazoa; phylum Chordata; order Ceratodontiformes; family Ceratodontidae; genus Neoceratodus; species Neoceratodus forsteri. The sequence continues at coordinate 1,414,111,502 of CM057450.1, forward strand.
CCCTAAGGCCCTGTCCACACTGCACTGAAAATCTGTAACATTTTAAAACCATTACAGACTGAAAGGCCATGTGTACACTACCCTTGGAAATCCCCTCTGTAATATTACAGAGGGTCCAAACAGTTACTGCAACGGTTTGCGTTTACACTGGTAACGTTATAGAAAGTGTTTTCGTAACTGTTAAAGAAACCTGTTGTGAGGTGGTTTCAACAACAGTTTCTGTAATGGTTTTAAAGCTCTGTTTAACCCTGTCCACACTACACAAGTAAAATCCTGTTACATTTTCAAAACGTTTTCAATGGTAGCTTGGATGCATTACAACGTTTTCAGTCTGTACCGGTTTCAAAATGTTACAGATTTTCAGTGCAGTGTAGACAGGGCCAAAACGTTACAGTGCATCCACCCTACCACTGATAACATTACAGGATTTTACTTATGTAGTGTAGACAGGCCCAAAATATCAGTTTTCAACAACGGTTTTGAAACCGCTTGCTGTGATGCAAGTGTAAACACAAACTGTTACGGTAATGGTTTGGACTCTTTGTAACATTACAGAGGAATTTTTCTGATGTAGTGTGGACAGGGCCTAAGAGAGAGGGTGCTCTTGTGCCTCAACAGTGTTTGTCTAAGTGGTTAGCGAATTGCATCGTTTATTGCTACCACAAGTACAAGCCCCTTCTAGGGGTGGTCAAGGGCCATTTCACCAGGGGTATGGCTGCCTCTACTGCTTGCTTCAGAAATGTGTCTGCTGCGGACATTTGTGCAGCTGCCACCTGGAGTTCTGTCCACACTTTCACCAAGCACTACAGTCTGGACATCACCTCTAGGCGTAGAGTTAACTTCAGACTGGCAGTCCTTCAGGGTCTTCTGTTCTGAGTGCTTGACTGCTGACTTTTCCTCCTGGTGATTTTTTCCAGGTGATACCGGGATTGCTTAGGATTCATGCGTACTGGTGTGGCCTGCTGCAAGAGCCTTCTTCAAAGTAAGACAGTACAGTTAATGTAAGAACTTACCAAAACAGTAGATCTTCAAGAGAAGCTCTTGCAGCAGGCCCTGCTTTTCCTCCTGCCTCCCCCCGCTCCTTTCTTTTCTATTGCTTCAGCTTCTTTGGCTCTCAGGACAATCTACTCGGTTCTCCTTCAGCTGGCCATACAGAGTCTCCAGTGGGAGAACTGAAGTGGGTGTGGGGGACCACCTTCCTATATAACCTGTACTGATGTCAGATGACTTACATTGGCGGGGGGCAGTTCCCCGTGGAAGACTGCTATCTAAAAGTTTTCTGTGTGATTCTAGTGCCTGGTGGCATAGTCCTATCAGTGCAGCCTGCTGCAAGAGCTTCTCTCAAAGATTATTACAGTAAGTTCTCACATAACTACTTTTTCCTATCAGAGCTACAAGGATGAAGTGTTAGCACCATCCCTGTATCTCCATGGAACTGTTGACCTCTAGCCATAGGAACACAGCCGGGTTTGAGTTCAGGTGGCCTGGGGATGCTATTGATGGCAGCACCTGAGTATCTGTTGTAATAAGCATTTGCTCAATGCATTTTCCCAAATAAAATAAAACACAAAACACCTTTAGGCAGCTAAGTAATCACTGCAAGGCTGCCATTCAGTTTGCTAAGGCTTATTACTACCTGGACGTCTGAAAGAACTGTACTTCCAGCCTTGGGCAATATGTAGCCATATCAAGGAGCTCCTCCGCAGCACCTGTGTTGATCCCATCATTTGCATCTTTTCCCCTTAGGCCAGCCCCTGGCAGACCAATCTGATATAACCAGTGCTCTAAATCAGCACTTTACTAACCTCCCCATTCCAGGTCTACTACCCACAACCATCCAGTCACAGGATAAAGGTAGCCCACTTCACCCTCTATGTCCCATTTGAGTCTGGCTTCTAGCTTATGCACTCAGTGGAAGTGCTCAAGGCCCTCCTCAGCACCCATAAGAGCATGGGGCCAGACAGCCTTGAACAAAAACACCTTAGACTTCCAGCCACGGCCATTGCCGAACCCTTCATGCCCTGCTTAACCTTTCCCCCTCTACAGGCTGCCTACCAGTGGTGTGGAAGAGTGCTAAGGTCACACCATACAAACAGGTAAAGACAGACAGGATATCAACAATTACCAGCCCTCTCTCTGTCCTATCTGCTCTGCCCAGACTCTAGTATAGAATTGTTCATGACCAAATTTCAGACCCCTGCTCTAACCCCTATCCTGTCAAGCTTTTGTCAGAAATATTCAGCTGCCACTGTGTTCCTTGAAGTGACCAGTGGTATTTATGATGCTGCAGAGAAAGGTCACATAACTGGAGTAATCTACTTTGATCAGACCGAAGGTTTAGATCTAGTTGATCCCCAGCTCCTCCACTGGAAACTGACAGGGCTGGGCTCACACATGATATTGTGGCTTGTGAATTATTGTGAGGGGTGCATACAGATGACTGCTCTTGGCACAGCCCTTTCCAAACTTGAGCTCCTAAAGCCAGGGCATACTTCAGAATTCCTAAGCTAGGCCACCTACATTTCTCAGTTTCCATCAATAACCTGCACGCGCCGAATGTATACCAAGATACACATGTATTCTGATGACATAATTCTCTATTTCAGTGGCCTGACCATGTCCTGTGTGGCGAATCAACTTCCAATCATATTTCAGCAGTGTCAGCCTGGCTAAATGAGAACTCTTTAACCAAGACCATTTTGGCACCCGCCCACAAACCTGAAAACTGGATATTTCCTTCTCCATCCACACTAGGGAGCATTTGGCTGTCAAACAGGTCCTCTCCTTTTAGCACCTTTGAGTTTGACTGAACCCCAAACTCGGGTACCAGAAGCAGGCAGATTACATCACTGCTTTAGTAGATCCCAGGCTTATAGCTTTTTACAGGGCGCAGAACTTCCTCAGCTCTCAACTCCTGTGCCCTCTGCTGGCCTATGGAGACAAGGTACATTGCTCAGCACCTAAACCACACTGCACAATTGAATGCCCTATACAACAGGCTATGTTTATTTGTCCTTGGGAGCAACTCATAAACCCACTGCTGTCTGTTGTACAGCCTGTTCATCTGGCTAAACTCCACTGCATGTAGGAACATGGCTCTCAGTAGATTTTGACCCCCTGGAGTCTGGGTTCACAAAATAAAAGCATTGGGTGTCCCTGACCAAATTATGGAAGTTCAGCAAGTTCCTGTGGGTTCACTTTGGCACATCCCACTACAGTGCGGTTGGGGGACAAGCATCAGATTGTGCATCTTAAAGTACCAATAGTCCTCCCAGGAATGCAACACACTAACAAATCTGCCTTCTAATTTTCTGCTAGCACATCACTCAGAGCCCCTGAGGGACTACCACTGGAATGAATTCTCTTCCATAAGTACATTCATGTCCAGCTTCCACATACTGTATAGCAGCTTATTTTGGTGCCCTCTGTATTTAGCATGGAGCGGGGTGCAGTACCATTTAGTGCCCTGTTGAATTAGCGTATCCTCTTCATATTCAATTACAGCACTATGCTCCCTATAATATTAGAGATCAGCTTATTTTAGTGCTTTTGTCAGTTAAGCTAATATAGCGAAAATAAACTGAATGCTAATATTTCCTGCTATACAGTACCTTACATCCCTTTTCACCCCTGTCCCTACCCACTATATTCATTAAGATTGACAGGGGCAGCTATCTGGATAGTATTCATATTCCAAAAAGACTTTAGTAGGTGGGCAGTCTCCTGAGGTCCAGCCGAATCCCAGACCCTCTTCAACAAACCCCTAACTGTCACACAGTTTGAAGGCTGCTTCCTAAGGAGCTTGAAGATCCATGCAGATATCATTTCACCTGTGACCTCTCCCTTATCCACCCCACCCCCATTAGTCTATTTTCCAGCTCCCCCACCATTATTGTTTGGATTTTTTTTTCTCCAGGCTGCCTCCTCCACATTCCATTGCACACAGCACCTCACCATGCTGTAGTACGGGTGGGGATGTACGAAGCTGGCAAACTTTTCCTTCACCAGTTACTTTAAAGTTTGTAAACTTCGAGACGTGCCAAATTCACAAAGTCTTTCAGCTGGCAAAGTGGCTTTTTTTCCCCAGCAAAGTTGCACAAATTTGCCTGCGAAACTACTACTTCACAATGACCTCGCCGGAAAAGGTGCCACTTTGCCAAGAAAAACATTGCAAAGCTGGTGCTGGAGATGAGAACTTCGCAACAACTTCACCAGCAAAGTTTTGACTTTGCAAAATCTCTTAAGTGACCCACACAAAAATGAGATGCTGTATTTCATAGGTCTGTCCTGACATCTTCTGGATGCCAGTTCCTAATAAAGAACACATCAAGTGCAAATATTTTTTGTGTGTTTAAGTACTCTGAGTTCTCTGTAGAAAATTGACATTCTTACCTTTTTTCTTTTATGAATGCAGACCTGATCTTATTGATTTTGATAAGCTGAAGAAGTCTAACGCACACTACAACCTGCAAAATGCTTTCAACCTTGCAGAGCAGCACCTTGGGCTTACCAAGCTTCTGGACCCAGAAGGTCAGAATTCATACATTTAGCTTTCTACAAGTCACATGAAGCTGAAGTGAATGCAGTATTGATGCTGTTGTTTGTTGACACTGTAGCGCGTGGTGCAGTAATGTAGACAGCAGTTCTAGGGAAACAGCTGGCGGCAGCACTGTATTTGCTCTGGGGGAGCAAGTAGAATATTTTATAGGGATTCTAGTAACACATTATAAATCACTAAAATTGTTTCAATCCAGAACTGCAGGACATCTTATCCTGCATAAAGACATCTCTTTCACCAGAGCTGAAATAGTGGTGAGCATTACATTAAGTTCTAAAAATGGGAACTAGAACTCATTATAAATTCCCCTAGTGAACTTGAAAAAATAAGTTATTTGGTGCATCTTGAGATATCTGATAGCCCTGCACTGGCTACCTTTGAACCTTAGATTTCAGTGCAACAGTTTTGTTTCTGGTATTTATTGACCACACCTCCTACTTTAATGCATTTCTTGAAGAACATTTTGCATCTTGTTCCCTGCACTTCAGTGACACAGGGCTATTCGTAGTGCCTCTAAGTAAGTTGTTTCGGTTGGTGCATCGAGCCTTGTATTGATCCTGCCGTCTGAAATGATATTCCTTTGTATATTTGGAACTTGTCAGTCTATGTGCTTATTTTTTGTTGTGCTCCTTAAAATGTATTTTGTATCTGGTATTTATTGTACTTCATTCTGGCCACTCCCCCCCCCACAACGTAATGCATCTCTTGAAGAATATTTTCCATCTTGTCCCTGCACGCTAGTGATGCGAGACTATTGGTAGTTTCTCCAAGTGATTGTCTTGGTCGGCACATCATGGCTTTTCATTTATTGACCCTAGCCTTTGAAATTCTATACTTTCGTGTATTCATCTGGAATTCTATACTTTTGTGTATTTGTCAATCAGCTGATCTGTTTATTTTTTCGTCATGCTCTTAAAACTCATTTTTAGTTTTTTTGTAATATTTTTCTTGGTTTATTGCATACTGTTACTTCACTTATTACAGTTGTGTTTGTGTAACTTTTTAGTGTTTGTCTTTTCAGAGCACTTGGATACTCTAAGCATGCTTTATAAATCAATCAGTAAAATGGCTCATATGGTATTAAGTCCCGTCTCTCACAATCTGGAGCAGCCAGAACCTCATTGCTTTACTTCATGGTTGCCTTGTCCGTTCTGTATGAGGTTGAACTCTCATAGCATAAGAGCCATCTCACGGATCGCTTATTAACATATAAGTGAGGTTGGAAGGAGGCTATGATATTGTGTCCATCCTAATGTCTGCTCATTGGGTAGAGTTACTGCAACCCCTTTGTTCTCTGATACATACAGTCATGTTAAGGAATGAAAGAAGACCATTGATCCATGAGTTCCTCCCCCCGCCTCTGTGGCAGGAGCCTGTCACCCCTCTTCTTCAAAGTACTCTGAGTCTGAGCTTGATGGTCATCATAGCATCAGCAGATGTCACATTCTCAGACAGTCTGTTCCAAGTGTTCGCCACTCATTCTCTGAAGAGGTTCTGCCTGACATTTCCACAGAATATTTCTCCTGTTAGTGACATTGTGTGTTCCCTTGTCCTCTCATCCCTGTCCATCTTGAGGAGCAACATTTGGTCTGGTAGTGCTATCCCCTTCAGATATTTGAAGACCATGGTCATGTCCCCTCTGATTCTTCTCCCCCCCCCCATATAGACTTTTATTCCCTGTCCTTGGCTTGCCATGCCTCTTTCTGACCCTCCAGCCCAGATCCCTCAGAGACCGCTCTAAGCAGTATGGGGCCTCCGAATACCAGCTACCTTTGCAACAGGCCGAGGGGATTTTCTCCCATTTCTCTTCTTTCTGCCCTGTACTTTCCACCCACTAGATGACACTGCTATTCCTTCTGGTGGTCTCAGTGTTGTAGTCAAACTGCTGATGGGAGCAAGCTCTCTGGCCTGCTATGGGAGGGGGTGGGGTAACATTTGTGCTGGATGCCGACCCATCTCCTCCCCTTCTCACAGCCCCAGTCTTCTACTTCAGATGTTGAAGTCTGCTCCCAAATCCAGGCTGCTGGCACAACCAGGCATCTGGCCAAGGGGCTGCCTTATTCTTCTTTTTCCATGGAAAAACTTCCAGTTCTGTCAATTGGTCCTCATAACTCATGTTTTCCAAACCTTTAACCACTTTGATAATTTTCTTTTGTACTTCCTCAATCATTTATTATTTATTGTAATTTTTTTTTTTCAGGAAAAGCACTCCATGCCATCATCATATCATTGTTTCCTCAGATATGGGGACCAGAAGTATAGTCTGTATCCATGGCAGGACCTGACTAATGGCCTGTAAAGGGACATTAGTCCTTTGACCTGCTCATGAAGTTTCTTTTGATGCTTGCCACAGTTTTGTTTGGTTTGCCTAGCTACTGTCCAACACCGCTGCTCCCATTTAAAGTTACTGCTGGTCAGTACTCCCAGACCCTTTTCCTGCTTGGGTCAGTAATCTCTCTGTGCTGTTCAAGTAGTAGTTTACTTTTATGGTCTTTTTTCCTAACTGCATCACCCTGTATATCTCAGCATCGAAGTTCATCTTCCAGTTTACCGCCCACATGCTGAAACTTTCCAGATCCTGCTGCATTTCATTTATCTCATGTTTGTCATGTAACTGTTCTTCCCATTTTGGTGTTAACAAACACAGAATGTGTCAGCAGAAAAGGACCACTTGGCTGATCCAATCTGCTTAGATAGTCCCTACAGTCCTGGCAATCTAACGACTGGTGCCCACCACCAGGTCACTTGAAACATGTGGAACAATGTAGTCCCCAGGACAGAGCCCAGTGTTAGGGCTGTGATTTTCTCACAGGAAATGTTGGGAGAAAATTGTGGTATAGACATAGCCATAATGTTAAAAGCTGTGGAAATCGGGACCGGCTTGTTGGCACAGCAGCAGTGGTTCTGCTTGTGATGCCAGCAGCCCAGGTCTGGGAATGAGCCGGGGACATCTGGGGCCGGTGATGAAGAAAAGTATCAAGCTCCTCCACAGGGGGTGTATCTGAACCCACTGCAATACTGCCACGTGGGTGACCATGCATGGCAGTGCAGGTGATGACAGGCTTAGGAGAAAGGATGTGGGCCACCTCTGTGTCTCGGCATACAATTACATGCACATGTATGGAGCCACCCCAGCTGACATCCTGGTGAGGGAGGAGATAAATGGGAAATGCCCATGCTCATTTGCAACATTAGTGGTACTCTTGGGTCCCGTGCCCCCTGCCCGGTCACTGGATTTGTCAGCATACAATTACATGCACACGTATGGAGCCACCCCAGCTGACATCCTGGTGCGGGAGGAGATAAATGGGAAATGCCCATGTTTATTTTCAACATTAGCGGTACTCTTGGGTCCCGTGCCCCCTGTCCAGACACTGGATTTGGTGAGTAGCGAAGGAATGTACATGGTGCCCTGATTCCCTTAAAGGGGATAAGCTGTGAGGTGAGTCTGAGGATGCTAGTGGCTGGGTGGTGACAGGACCGGGAAGTAGCCGTTGGCTTAGTTGGGAGGGATAGGGAGGGTGTTCATGGAGAAGAAAATGGAATGAATGAATGAATGATAGAAATCACACTGATAGTCATAAAAATTCCTGATTCCTTTTTGTGTTAACCATTCAACTACTGTTTTGACATTTCATAGAAGCACAACCACAAACATTTTAGTGTGTCAAAAATTACATTTTTAAATGCCTAATATAATGAAACCTGTATTGCCCTGAAAATGCAGATTGTAATATGCCAGATCTTCTGCCCCTTTTTTCCATGGACATCATTGTAGTTGGTGAAATAAACTTATGTTATTGTCATGGAAAATGCTAAAACTTTTTTGTTTTCATATGAAACGCTACAAATGAAGGTAGTGGCAGTAGTAACCTTATTTACAAAGGTGCCCTTCCCCGAAGGCTCAGGACGCCATACATACATGACGGGTAGTTTCAGTTAATAAATAAGATTTAAAAAAAAAACACAGAATACCGTAAGTTCTAATAATATAGGTAATGCATAAGGAAACTGAGAACAACTAGTCCACGAAGACCTGATTAAATACTGTAGGTGGGTTTTTAGTGAGGTAAGGTGAGGTCATGGCAAATGACAAACATCACAGTGCTATCCTGGGAAATGGCACAAATTGGGGTAGTTATGGCTTCCATGTAAAAGTACAGTGCTTGGTATTTTCCAGTCCCCTTTTGAACTCAATACTGCTGACCTTGACAGCTGCCAAGTCAGGAGAGGCAAAGGGATCTCCAGTATGTACAACCAGGAGGAGAAGAGGGAGGGGACATAACAGAGACCTACAGGTACCTCACGAGAGTAAATAGGATACAGGGGGAAGCATGTTTCAAATGAAAAAGTGCAACAGAACAAGGGGGCATGAATCAAAGCTAGAATGGGGGAAATGTAAGAGGGATGTGAGGAAATATTTCACTGAAAGAGTGGTGGATGCCTGGAACAGCCAAAAGGTAGTAGGGGCAAAAACTGGTGGGTTTCAGACATGCTTGGGATAGACATAGGGGAATACTAATAAATAAAAAGGAGTAGAGGGTCACTGGCGATCAGTTAGGGGTCTGCTGGGATAGAATAGGCAGGGAAGAAAACTGAGCAGACTGGGTGGGTCAAGCAGTTCTTTTCTGCTGACAGATTCTGTGCATCTATGTCGCTGCCAGTCACCATGAATTCCATAGCCAAAAGACCCCACTAATGAAACCATTCTTTCTACCATTCAGTCGGTAACTCTTCATTCATAATCTTGTCACCTGGCCATACCATCATTTGTTAGTTCCCAGAATCTCCCTTGCTTGATTTACATTTTCCCTTAGGGAAGCAATGACTACTCAATGCTGTACCATTGTTGCGTTGTCTAAATGTTATACTGTTGTTGTGATGCTTGAATTTTTTTTGTATTATTGTTGCGCTGACTGTCATTGTACCATCATGTCTGAATATTGTACCATCGCTGTGATGTCTGAATGTTGTTTCACCGTAAGAACGATGATACAGTGTGCGGAGTATGCATCATTCTGTGTGACAGAATGAATCCTGGACTGTAGCATGACTATGGCTGTTTTTTCTAGTTAAATGAAATGAGTGTTCTCCCAAATGCATGTTGAAATTAAAAAATAAAGTTTTAGTCAGTCTCTACCCTGCGGCTTTCATAATCAATGATCTCAAATGAAAAATGTAAGCTACGTTTTTGTCTTATTTTAAAGGATTTTATGTGTGAATCAGTGGCCACAAAACCGTTATCCCACTGTTGTAATGTCACAATAGGATAACACTATCCCTACTACTAAGGATGTTTTTGTACTATCATTATGATATCACATTGGTGATACAACATCCCTAGACAGCTCCATGAAGAGCAGACCACATCACAAGAAACTACCCCAATCCCTGTCCTATCTGCTCACTCCCTGTCTCCTCCTGTAAGGGACAGCAGCATTTTGGCAAGCAGTGGGCATGAAGAGATGGTCCAAACATTTTTTTGGGGTGGTGTGTTAAGTTTTTTAAGAATTTGCTTTTACTACAGGGGCAGGGAGGGGGGCACATAGAAGGGGTTAAAGAAAATAAAATGCAACAGTGTTACCAAATTTTGGGGGGTTATAGGGTAGAAAGACTACCAGAAGATCGTTGGGTTACAATGAAAACCAACTCGAATCCATAACAAATGAAAACCACAAAACACTCCGCTTGTAATTCCATATCAGGTGTTCGCTGGCTATATAAACCACTTGGCCTTCAGTTTTGTTATGCCTCCAGAACTTTTCAGTGGAAGAACTGCCTCCTTACGTATGGTACTCCATCTCCTCTTTTAGAATGATATTCTGTTAAACTCCCTTCACCAGAGCTGCCCTCATTGGAATGGACATCTCCTAGCCCTATCTTTCCCTTCTCTGTCACTTATCCACTTTCACAGGGCACACAGAGTCCATGCCTCCTCTTCTGTGGTGGATTCCATTGGAGGTCAGAGCAGCTCCCCTTCTGGTCCTCGAGTACGAAAGGCAGTGAGCAGTCAAGATTGGAGGGACCTGAAAGTGCTGTTGCATGCTGCCACACTACTATGGTTTTGTCCTTTCATTTTTAGGTGCCCCATAGGATACCAGCAGCAAGGGCACTAGGTGTAGGTGCGGATATAGAAGTGTGGCCTCATCAGTGTCCTCCCGCCCATGACCACTATTGACTGCACTGCCACTTGTGGTCCCCTATGTGCAGTATAGCAGTGCAGCCTGTTTCCCTCCTTGCCCAGAGGAGGAGAGCCTGCTTTGTGAAGCTGAATTCTACTCCCCTGCCCGACCATTGATGCTCTAGGCTCATTCCTAAACCTGATTTTCCAGCATTTCGAGCAATAACCCTACTGCTGCTCTGATTGGCCAGCTTGATGTACCTATTTTTAATATACACCCTTATGTACAAGAGGTGGCTTGAGGCTAGCAGGCTAGCCAGTATTAGCTTTATTTAGTTAATTAATTAAACTTTTTCACCAGGAAGGACATACTAAACAGGGAACTGCTCGTTTCCAGATACTGTACATCCTTGGAGAAGGGGAACAAGGGAGTATAAAAACATAATTAAACAGTCATAGTTCGCACAAAATAGAATACACCAGAGATGAAAAGTGAGAATAATTGCAATATGACAATTCAGGAAAGGTGAAAAAAACATTTTGTTTTGTTTTTGTCCGAATAGTCTAACTTACACGAGGGCCCTTGGGCAGAATCAACAGCAGCGACTTGTCGAAAGCTACATATGAAAAACATTCTGTAACAAAGAACTTAAACAACAATACAATAGCAAATAAAAAAAGAATAGCATAGAACGGCATGTTCAAAATAGGAGCAAATCACAGGGTAAGACAAGGGCAAAAGGCATAAAACATCTGACGTTTAGGCAAAGTCTGTGAAAATAGAGCAGGACATGGGACATACGGAGATGATTAAATCTCCATACATATGGGCACCATACAGCAAGGGGCAAAGGTGCATCATCATATTGCATTGGGGGTAAACAGTGCCATGTTTAAAAATGCCGGGTGGTATTTAGGTTATGCTCATTTTTATGAGTAATCAGGTATTTACTGTATAACATTTCATGAATATTGTGCCAGCAGGGGGGATCGGGATATTGAAGCCCCAACATGTGCAGCGGTCGCTGCTTCATTGCTGCTAGTAGCTCTCCTTTAAGAATGGAGGGAGAGGGAGGAGGATTCCATTTGAGGAAGCTGCTTGATTGTCAGATATTTTAGCATGGGAAGAGAGAATGAGTGGAAGTTTGGATTTCCGAGGTGGTAGGAGAAGAAAGGGTTCAGGAGAGAAGGAAACTGAGATAGGAGAGGAGGACCCAAACCAGTATTAGTGATAAGGGAGGCACAGTGGTAGTGGTGCCTACCATCTAGAGTGGCAAGTGAGAGGGAGGAGCAGAGGGAACAGGGATGAGTGCTGGGAAGGCAGTTAAGGGCAGATTGATAGAAGGAATGTACTTCCCCCACCCCTCCAATCAAATGTCTGGAGGATCATTTTCACAACAATCTTGTGATGGATAGGAAGGGGGATACTGGCTATTTTCCTGTGCCTTAACTTATTACCACTACTTTTCAGATATCAGTGTTGACCACCCTGATGAGAAATCCGTCATCACTTACGTTGTCACATACTACCACTACTTCTCCAAAATGAAGGCTTTGGCTGTTGAAGGAAAACGTATTGGAAAGGTATGCACGTGAACACTTAGAACAACATCTGGGCAAAATCCTGTGTAGCATTTGGCCAGATCACGTAAACAACTTTTGTTGTTGAGGAACAAGTGATGGTGGTCTGTCAGTGGCAGCATACATTTATAATTCATTTTGTTACAGCAGTTTCTAACCTTACGGCCAGCCGAGTGGCATGGAGGGCTGAGGCATCCGTGCCTTGCCTCCTACCATGCCGGCGACCTGTGTTCGCGGTCTGAGCAGGTCACCGGGGGTCGGCCAGTGAGGGAGAAGATCAAGCATCCAAAGGACAGATCTCCTTTCCCAAGGAGGGGTGGGACTAGAGCCGGTGCTTGCCTGGCTAGCGGTGGCTGGAGCTGGCACACCGGCTCTATAAGATGGGGGCAGAGGCAGGCTGACACCCGGCATGCCGCACATGGAAGCGTGGGTGGCTCGGCCATTGACATCATTGCACGCTGTACCTCCGCACTTGGGGTCGGGAGAAACACGGAGGCTGAAAATGCCACCAACTGGTGGATGATACCAGCTCCCCGCAGGTGCTGCACCTGGCCAGCTGGCACCTCTAAAGCCAAGAGGTAAGAGTCAGTGGATGCCGGGGTGATGGGGCTGGGGGGACCGGTGAAAGGGGGCCAGTCAGTGGGGGGAATAAAGAAAGCAGAAAAAAAAAATTATAACCTTACAGTTTTGAGTGTCATGTTTCTCACGTATGTGATTTTGTTCCCCGTCACATCTCCCTCCACCTTGTAGGTGCTTGATAATGCTATTGAAACTGAGAAAATGATTGAGAAATATGAATCCCTAGCTTCAGACCTCTTGGAGTGGATTGAACAGACTATCATCATCTTGAACAATCGGAAATTTGCTAACTCGCTGGTTGGTGTGCAGCAGCAGCTACAGGCATTCAACACCTACCGCACAGTGGAAAAACCACCCAAGTAAGATTCTGAATTGTCAGTCAGATATTCTCATCCAAGATTACAGGTTTGATCTCCAAAGGATAAGATGGCTCCATTTTAACTTTTTTTCTATGTACTTCTATCTTATATGCATTTCATCACAGTACCCAAGTGGTGCTGGTCATAAACGCCCGCAGCGCCATGTCAGTAGTGGTCTGCAAAGAGGCTATGGGGCAGCAGTACTGTACTACAACAGCAAGGTGTCAATGTGAGAATAGGAACAGTTCCCACAATAATGTTGGAGCCCTAGTCCCTACTAGCAGGTGTCACTGAAATATGTATAAAAATCTCGGGTAATCCGGAAGGAATCAAGAAAAAATTCCAGTGGGATTAAAAAGAGATTTTGGTATCCAAACAAAAGCAGAATGATTTTATTATTATTCATATTGTACTCCACAGCTACACCAGAGCTTGGTATGACTTAAAGACTGTGTTAAGGTAGCCGGCCCGGTGACACTGGGAGTTGAGGCACTGGGTGCCGCTGCCCATCTCATGCGGTGACCGTGTTGGAAATGAGCATGGGCTGCGGGAGTTGGCAGGGGAGAGAAGGATTGAGCATCATTGGACAGCTCTCCTTCTCGCTGGGAAAGGGGGGGTGACCAGCAGTCAGTGCATGACTGGCCTAAGCGTGGCTGGGGGCTGGCGCACCGAAGCTGCAAATACATGGGTCGGGAGCAGGGCAGACACTTGACAGGGTGTGCACGGGAGTGTGCACGATCCCGTCACAGGCATTATTGCACGCTCTGCTAATGAAGGGGATAGTAAAAGAGAGAAAATCACCCATGGTGGATGAAGGGGGAGTTTGCAGGTCCTGCCCCCGACTAGCCATGACGCCGACACACTATATCAGTTCTCGGTGGGGGTGACCCCCATAAATACCAAAAAAAAAGATTGTGTTAAGGTTAACCACCAATAAAAATAGAAACTGCTGCTGAAATTCCCATCATTATTTATGCAGTTTGCAGTGTAAGACTCATCCTCTTAAATTGTTAAAGGGCACTTTAAAGCCTTCTGAGAAATAGGTAGCATCAGTGACTTACTCGTAATATTGATAAATAATTGAACATGCAGAGGTTTCAGACCAGAAATTCTCAAGTCAATATTTTCCTTGGCTTACCTTGGTAGTCTTTGCTATTTTCTCAGCACTTTCAGAACCATCATCTGCTTCTAGTTCCAGGAAAAATGCAAGCCTCATTAATTCATTAATCAGTTCAGGTTCCATCTTTCAAGGATCATTTCAACTATTCTTGTACAGTCGAGTCAAAAAGCTAAGGTTCCAGTATGCCACACATTCATACAAAGCCTGGCTGTTATTCAGGTATCATGATCTGAGAAGAGTTGCGCATATTTGGGGCCCACTGTGTCCGACAGGCAATCCAGGCATGGAGCCTCACACTAGGGAAACCATAGTGTAGCGTTCTAGTTGAAGTGGTGGGGCAGAGTGCGCTTGCATCACTTCCCCTTTTCGTTTTCTCCCCAGCCCCAAGGATGCAGCTGGAGAGTAATCCATGGTGCACATGCAAACACTGTTGAGTGACTGCGTTCCAGAGTCAGGCTGCATCCTCCCTCCCTCAAGCTCCTCCATCTGCTTCACCACATGTGGCTTGTTCCTGAACCCAGCTAGTTGGCGCCATGAGTGGTAGCCCTACCGCAGGGCCGAGAGGCAGTGAAGGAGGCAGTTCTGATGCGTGGGGGAAGGCTGTGGTGAGGCAATTTTCTTTTGGTACAAGGGGTTACTGCTAGACAATTTAAAATGATTATTTTCATTTCTTTATGTTAAAACAGTGGAGGAGGCAGTTCTGATACATGGGGGAAGGCTGTGGTGATGCAATTTTCTTTTGGCATAAGGGGGTCACTGCTAGACAGTTTAAAATCATTTTCATTTCTTTAGAATGTTAAGTGTAGCACAGTTGCCAACCACAGTGCATTAAGATGAGTGATATTGAAACAGCTGTAAGAGAGATCTGTAAATGTTCCACTGAAATGCCCTGTGTTAGGAGTAACATTCCTTACAATTCATCCTTATCCAAGGCAGGGCTATCCCCTCAGATGGACTGGTTCAGCATCTGCCATTCCTGCAGGTGTGACTCAAAAGGGCCTAATGGTCCAGACCACATTCCTAGTTAAACAAAATTAAAAAAAAATATGTATTTTTAGGTCACCTTGTCGTCGAGGCATACAGTAGGTCAGGATGCATAGGAAAACCAGGAGCAGTTATAAAATTCTCAAACGTTTTATTATCAATTGTCTATTCCTCCTTTCCCAGTCAACAAAAACGAAATAATAAAATAACAGTAAAATAAAAATTGGTCAGTATAACTGTTTACAAAGGCAGTACAAACAGAAAAAAAGTCCTTTGTCTGAAGGTATCTCTAATTCCAAGTTTGTCTCCCCTCAGCAAAATATTGCTGCTCTTTTTATAACAAGCCTTGGCCTGACAATGACCTTCGTCATCCTGAGCTCGTTAAGGAGACATCCTTTCTCTTACAAAATGTATTGGAGTTCTTGTCAGTTTCTTTGCAGAGCAGGCCTGCAAATGGAACACAAGCTCGCCTCCTCCTGACAGCTCTGCAAAACAGTTTGCAAACAAGTCTGAGAGGAGCTCAACCTGCATCTCTGGTTAACCCCCTAAATTCCAAATAGCTTTTTGCAATCATTTCAACACTGTAACTGTATACATTTTCAAACAGAGGAATCCAAGTATCACTTAGAATTTCATACAACGATTCACATATATTTTCATAACCTCAGATACCCAAGGGGAAAGAAAAGACAGAAACAGCAAGGGAAGGCAGAGAGATAGCGAGAGACAGAGAATCGCAAGACAGTCAAAGTGATCAGTTCCTAGGTCTCAGAAGAACATTTGGTTGCACAGCCAGACAGACGAGGGACAGAAACGGAGGGGACAGAACAGATCCTTACGTTGAAACTCTTTCTGCATAAGAAATGGGACAGAGTCTTATTTAACCCTGTCACACGTCTCCAGCTGTGCATTTTGGGGAATCCATATTCCCTCTACTCCGTATAGAAATTGACACCCCCACCCTTCACAAGGCACCCTCGTGGGATCTCTTCTATTCTCTGTGTTTCCTATTTACCTCCCCTCAGCCTGCGTCTCATTTAAACAAACTTAATCATTGTGGCCGGCTTGGTGCAGCGGTCACACTACTGCTTATGCTGCTGGCAACCCAGGTTTGGGAACAAGCAGTGGTTGTTGGAGGGCCGGGGAGATTGGTTGAGCACCCCAGTGGACACTCACCTTCTCAAGGAGGGAGGGCTCCTTGTTGCCACAGCAGTACTGCCACCTGGTTGACCACAGGTGGCAGTGAAAGCTGGAGCTTGTAATTGAGGCTGGGGAATGTCGTCATTCTGATGCACGCTGCATGCTTAGTGCATGAGCATGTGCATCAGACAGGAACATCCGCGATGTTCATGGGTCAGGGACAGAAAAAGTGGTAGACCCTTGACTGTGCATTATGCTGTCCGCCGCCTATCTCGGGTCCCGTACTGCTGACTGGGTCATTCCTGGATCCAAACTCAGCTCAGCAGCGGGGATATAGGCATAGTACCCCCAACAGCCCATCCCATGGGGTATATCTGTGGGGACAAAGGGAATGAAAAATTAAGTCCCAGAGTTGGCAGGTGATGGAGCTGGGTGATGATGTGGACTGATGTGGGCAGGTCAGGAGCACTAGGGGACAAAGTAGAATGAATATTAGAATAAAAATGCATACATATTCATCTTTTTCTCTAGTCCAATGTCATCTGACCTTTTTGCCCTCGTTCAAAAGGATTTTTAATGGGCCAGTGGATAGCATGTTGCTCTCCCATGCTGACAACCCGGGTTCGGGAGTGGACTCTGAAGCTGGCTGGGCAGTGCCTGGCTCCACCATAGGGAACTGCTGTGTGCTGGTATGGCCTGCCAGGACACTACTGACATTGTGTGGGTGGGGGTGGGTGGTGGGATGGGGTTGGTGAACAGCCAAGGAGGCGAAAACTAGAAAAGATCACATGCTGCAAGCCATCTATATGACAGTTGCTGACGCTCTCGAAACTTGCTTGTGTAGATCCCCCTCCTATCTGACATCAGGAGAGTGGTGGATAAGGTTGGGGAGGAAAAAAAGATTTTGATGCAGTCCAACTTTAGTTTAAATCCAGCTGCCTAATCCTTAATGCTGGTGAACCCTTTGCAGTGGTACAAAGTGTATACTCTCAAATCCAACCGGGGCCCCTTCCCTTAGAGTAAGAATTTGTGAAAGATAGAAGGCCAATATCTTCACATAAACAATTATACAGTACTAGGTTAGAAAAGTGTAAAGCTTATATATTATAGGGGCACAGTTGTGCCCTTATTGTTGGGGTTGAGTAGCCTGTTTAATGTTAAACCTCAAATGATGCACTTTAATAACTTTGCAACCAATCAATGGATTTGCACAAAATGTCCCGTGGAGTAGATCACTTGATCTGGCAAGTTCCATTCCAGTTGGATGTGCGGATTCTGAGATCCAGATAGTGCAAAAACCTTAAAAGTCACCACTTTTTGCAGTTTTTTCCTCATCACCTTGTGCCCAGATGGTGTGGAATTTTGGTGTGATTTTTTTTTATGATAGAAACTTTGGTAACATTACTGGCATGCTTTGTTTGCTGAAAAAATATTAATCTGTTGCAAAGTTATTCAGTTTTTAAGTTCCCATTATTTCCTGTGGAAAGATCACTGTCCAGGATAGAGGTAAAAAGTTCGATAAAGGATATGACTCACGAAAAGGGATTCTTTTTCGCGAGGGCCATTCCTTTTTCATGAGGAAAAAATCCTTTTTCATGAGCTGCCATCTTGTTGATTTTTTACACAAACTAAAAAGCATGGAAAATACATAAACATGTTGTAATTTTAAAAATCAAACACCAGAACCTAACTTAATGAGCCCCATTTAGCTAGATTCTGATGTTTGTTTTTCACAATTAGGGCCAGAAATTATTTTTCTGGGCACCAAAAATCCCGAGTTCCTAGCTTAGTGAGAGGAGCCTTTCCCCACATTCTCTGTATGAGAACTGTGGATTTTCCTGATTTATGCAGCTACAGCTGAACTCTTGCGGCCGGCTACAGTG
Source organism: Neoceratodus forsteri (assembly GCA_016271365.2). Taxonomy (NCBI): domain Eukaryota; kingdom Metazoa; phylum Chordata; order Ceratodontiformes; family Ceratodontidae; genus Neoceratodus; species Neoceratodus forsteri. The sequence continues at coordinate 1,414,129,827 of CM057450.1, forward strand.
TGAGCTATGAGCCGCCCTTGCCCTGGCGTCTTGTGGCACCCCACATCTGCCGAGCGCTGTTCCCATACATAACCATTCATATATTGCCTGGTGTCTAGTGGCATCTCCTACCCACCAATCGTCCTCCCCATAAATAAAATAATGTAAATATATTCCCCCGTGTCTAGAGGCACCCCCACACACACACACACACACACACACACACACACACATCACCGTCCCGTTATGTTTATTTGATTCACTGGTGTCTAGTTGGCACTCTCCCCCACACACACACACACACACACACTCGCCGATCACCATCCTCGTTAATTTCTGTTTATTTCCTGGTTTCTGGTGACACCCCACCCTCCCATGGCCATCCCCATATTGAAATTATCTTGCTTTGAGGGGACTCATACAGCAGGTAGCACCAGTAGGACTGAAGCCACCAAGCACCAGGACCACACAGAAAACTTCTAGCTAGCAGTCTACAATGGGGAACTGCCCACCTATTCTATAAAAGGGGCTGTCCCCCAGACCTATATCAGTTATTTTCCCATCAACCCACACACGTCGGACCTCCACAGAAGCTTGCTTCAGTTGACTGCCACTTCCTTTGCACTTTACCTGCGATTTATTTCTTTTTCAGTTCTTTAACATCGAATTTCGGTGTTTTTCTCCTTCTCCTTCTCATTTGTCTTCTTCTCCAGCTTCATTTTCCAACCGGCCTTGAAGTGTGCCTGTGACAAGCAGATACCTGCCAAGAACAGCCACTCTTCCTGCCTCCCCTACTTAGGCCCTAACCATGACACCTAGGCCTGCAAGCACTACCAGGACTTCAACCAAGCCACACGGAGACTTTGCTTGAAGACCCTCCAGAACCACTTGCTTCAGCAGAAATTAGCCACGATGGAGAAGGAGCTTCAGGCTAAATATTCTTCCACCTCCCTGTCCTACAGGGCTTCGTCATCGTCATCTTCCCAGAAGGAGAAGTCTAGCGGGAAGCACAAGCACCAGGACAAGCACAGGGACCATCCTTGGTCAGCCTCTTGCTCACAGTTGCCGCATAAACTGGCTTCCACTTCAGGGTCTTCCTCCCATGGGAGGTCAGCCCCCCCCACCTGGCCTCAGCAGTCCTCACTCCCTCCGGGTTGCCACTGGTCCAGCCACTTGCCCTCAGCATTACCTGGAGCAAGTGCTCGCCTCTTCTTTGACACAGGTGACGCCTCTGCCCCTGTCTCAGAGAAGCTCCCCCCTTGCAGGTACCAGCCTCTCCTCTTGGGCTTATGTAGTCTCCTTCTCAGGACCAGTGCCAGCCTTCACCGTCTAGGCCGGCGCCGACACCTACACTGGCGACACTTAACCCTTCATCGCCTCCGCCTGCACCTCAGTCATCAGCTGCTGGCCCTGCTAGAGATCCCCAGCTGACGCCTGTTGGACCGAAGACAGAGTACCCTACACTGACTCCCCCATTGACATACCAGTACCCTCCACCTCACTATAATTTTCCACCGTACAGTCTTCTTCCTCCAGTGGATTATAGTGCCTTGTTCATAGCCTGGTTGGCTTTTATGAAGGACAAGGATACTTCTGGGAGGTGACTGGCCCGGTGGCACTGAGGGTTGAGGCACTGGACGCCACAGCTCACACCACGCTGGTCACCCAGGTTCGGGAATGGACCTGGGCCGTTGGGGGTCGGCAGGGGAGGGAGAGATTGAGCATCCGAGGACTGCTTTCCTCTCCCAGGATGAGTTGTTGGGGGTTCCAGGCACTGTAGCTGCTTCTGGTGGAGACCAGAGGTGCACAAGCATACGGGACGTGGAAGGGGGTTGGATGACAGTGGGATCCAGTGGCAAAAGGCGCAGTGGAACAGCCACACAGGAGCCATTGCATGCCACATCCAGAGGGGGAAACAGAACAAGAAACATAGAAACATAGAATTTGACGGCAGATAAGGACTGCTTGGCCCACCCAGTCTGCCCATTTCCTTACCTAGTGGATAAGCTGCAGATCCTAGTTAACCAGCAGCCTACTTCTTCCTACCCCCACCCCCTAGAATTGCCTTATGACTGTCCCATGCATGCTTGAATTCCACCACTATTTTTGACTCCACAACCTTCTCCGAAGGCCGTTCCATGCATCCACAACCCTCTCTGTGAAAAATATTTCCTTAAATTACCTCTGAGCAGCCCCCCATCTTCAAATTGTCCTTATTCTTGCACACTCTTTTTTAAAAGATGCTACCCTCTTGGACTTTGTAGATTCCCTTGAGGTACTTGAAAGTTTCTGTCATGTCCCCTCTCCTCCTTTCCTCGAGGCTATACATATAAGCTCCTTAAGTCTCTCTTCATATGTCTTCCGGTACAGACCCTGCACCATTTAGTTGCCCTCCTCTGGACAGCTTCCATCCTGTCTATGTCTTTGCGATTGGGTCTCCAGAACTGCCTTCAGTACTCAGATGGGGTCTCACCAGCTGTCTGTACAGAGGATAATAACTACCTGTTTTCTACTGGTGATACCTCCCCTATGCATCCCAGTATCCCCCAGCCCTCCTTGCTGCCCTCTACATTGCTTGCCCACCTTTAGATCATCTGATATGACTACCCCCAGGTCCCTTTCCATTTTTGTTGTTGTTAGTGTCTCACCCCCATTGTGTACTCTTCCCCTGGGTTTTGTTTCCCAGGTGCATTACCTTGCACTTCTTAGCATTGAATCTAAGCTGCCATACATTTGACCATTCCTCTAACCTTGCCAAGTCCCTTCTCATCTTTCCACCCCACCTTGTGCATCAACTCTGTTGCAGATCTTGTGTCATCTGCAAAGAGACATACTTTCCTTCCAGTCCCTCTGCAATGTCACTTATAAAGACATTGAGAGGACCAGTCCTAATACTGAACCCTGCGGTACCCCACTAGTAACCCCCTTTCTTCAGAGTGGACTCCATTTACTATTACTCTGTGTCCTATTCTCCAGCCAATTCTTTACCCAGGCTGTCATCTTGGGACCCACTCCCAGGCTGGCTAACATGTATATTAATCTTTTGTGTGGGACTGTGTCAAATGCCTTGCTAAAGTCTAGGTAGGCCATGTCCACAGCCCCTCCCTGATCTACTACTTTGGTCACCCAGTCAAAGAAATCTATCAGATTTGTCTGGCATGACCTTCCCGCTGTGAATCCATGCTGCCTTGGGTCCTGTGCCCCTCTGGCCTCTAGATACTCTACAATTCTTTCCTTCAGAAGTGATTCCATCATTTGCCCTACCACTGAGGTTAAACTAACAGGTCTGTAGTTTCCTGCTTCTGCCTTGCTCCCACTTTTGTGAAGGGGAATCGAATCATCTGCCCTCCTCCAGTCCTCGGGTACCACCCCATCCTCCCATGATTTGTTAAAGAGGGTAGTCAGTGGTGTCACTAGTTCTACCCTTAGTTCTTTTAGAATTCTGGGATGAATCCCATCAGGCCCCATTGCTTTGTCCACCTTCAGTTTTAAGAGTTCTTTCAGAACCCTTTCTTCTGTAAATGGGCTGGTATCAACTTCTGTATCCAGAGTGTTTCTGCTGTTTGTTTTAGGTACCTCCTCCTCTTCCTTTGTAAATACTGAGCAAATATATTTGTTTAGTATCTCTGCCTTTTCACAGTCACCCTCTGCCTCCTCCCTCCCCTTTATTAAGCCTCACTATCCCTCCTTGGTCTTCCTTCACTCCTGATGTACCTATAAAAGGTTTTATCCTCTTCTTAACTGAGTTGGCTATCTTTTCCTTGGTTTGGGCCTTTGCTGTTCTGACTGCCTTCCCAGCTTCCTTTTGCTTTAACTGATACAGTTCTCTGTCCTGCTCCTTCTGTGATTCCTTGTACTTCCTGAATGCTTTCTTTTCTCTTGAACCTTCACTGCCACTTCCTTTGAGAACCATAGTGGTTTCTTACATCGTTTCATTTTGTTTATTTGCTTCACACAAAGGCTTGTTATTTCTGTGATGGCAGTTTTTTTTATTCCCCATTGTTCTTCCACCCCTCCTTCCTGCCCATTTGCTAGTACATTCCTTAGGCACCCACCCATTTTGGCAAAGTCAGCCCTCCTAAAGTCCAGTACTTTTGCCTTTGTATGGCTTGACTCTATTGCTGTGTTTATTGTGAACCATACTGTTCGATGGTCGCTAGTTCCCAGATGGCTACCCACTTCTACATCTGTAATCCTCTCTTCATCTCCATTTGAGAGAACCAGGTCTAAGATTGCTCCCTCTCGAGTGGGCTCCAATACTAGTTGTCTAAGGCATGCCCCTGTAGGGCATCTAGAATAACCCCACTCTTCGAAGTGGCTGCTGCAGCTGCACCCAGTTAACATCTGGCATATTCAGATCACCCATCACAATATCTCCCCTTTTTCTGCCATTCTAAGTATACTTTCTATCATTTCCTTGTCCATTTCCTCCCCCTGAGAAGGGGGTCTGTATACAACCCCTGTGCGGATTGTGGTGCCATTGCCGGTCTCCAAATTTACCCACAGTGCTTCTTCTCCTCCCTGTTTTCCCTTTTGTTCTGTTGCTTTGATTCCTTCCCTTAAGTAAAGAGCTACTTCTCCTCCTCTTTTACCCTCCCTGTCCCTCCTGTAGATAGTGTATCCTGGTATGTTTACATCCCAGTCATGGTTTTATGTGACCATGTTTCTGTGACTGCTACGATATCCAGATGTTCCTCCTTCATCAAGGCCACTAATTCAGGAAGCTTGTTACTCAGACTACGGGCATTGACACTCATTGCTTTCCATTTTTTTATGGCTTTACCTTCTTTTGCAGCATCCCCCACTGACCTTTCTACCTCGGTCTTTTTCTCATTTAGCACCCTGTTTTGTAGGGAGAGGCTGGGATTTTCCTGCAGCTTATCAGTGCCTCCCCCTTGACTAGTTCAAAAGCTTGCCAATGAAGCATTTAAACCGATTGCTCAAAGACTTGTTCCTTCCTGGACAGATGCAGACCATCCTGCCAGTATAAGCTGGTGTCCTCTCAGGTAGACCCAGTCCCCAATGAAGCCAAACCCTGTGCTCCACACCATTTTTTCAACCATTCATTAAACTGCATGGTGCAAAGTACCTCGCCTCACTCATGCCATTGACAGGCAGCACCTCAGAGAAGGAAACTGTGTGTGCTACTTGTCTTAGGCCCCTCCCCAACTCTACAAAGTCCTTCTGCAGTGCTCTAATCTCATGATGAGCCAAGTCATTTGTCCCTAGGTGGACAATGACGTCCAGCTTAGACTCCCGTGCAGCTGTTCTCGTGATCCTGAGGATGTGCTTCCTCTCCCTCCAAGCCATGGCACCAGGCAGGCACCTTACTTCAGTTTCCCTGTTCCCCCAGTTCTATCCCTAATAATTGGAGTCCCCACCAGGAGCTGCTTCCTTTCCTTGTGGTGTCCTCTGCCTCCTTCAGTGGGCCTCCCTTGTGACAGTTGTCCTCAGCCTCCTTAGTCTCCTCTGCGGATGCATCCATGAGGAGCTATGCTCCCCAGAATGGTGTATGGATTGTGAGAGGAACAACTGACTGGGTGTGCCTCTGTTCCACCATCCTCACCGCCCTGAGCCACTGTGGTCCAATTGCTGTGCTTTCTTGCAACCTCTGAGGTAGTGGTGGTGGCTCTGGTAGTCCCTGGATGGGGGAGGTTCCCTTCCTACCATCCAGTTTGGCCTGGGGGAAGGTTCCCTTACTACTGTCCAGTGTGGCCTGAAGACGGGCAACTTCCTCCCTCAGGGCAGAGAGTTGTCTGCAAATAGGGTAGCATCTCGGCCTCCAGAAAGACTCCCGGAAGACTGCGGCCCCACAGCCATTACATTGCACTACTCTCCACATGTTTATCTACTTTTTTTTGTGTGTGTGAGATTGGTTTGTTATATAGAAATATATATATTATACAATGTGTATGCTTATATTGTCAGTGCAGTGTGCTAGAGAGGATATGACAGTGATATGCACCTTGCACTCTGAGGAAATGTCAGAACCCCAGGTATAAAGGAACTATTTCCAGGTGTGTGGGGGTGAGGGTGGGAAGGGTTGGGCCCTAAACTATGCCCTCACAAAACAATCAGCTAAAAGCTCTGACCCACCGCTGCGATGAGTGCCTTCCTGTCAGCAAGATGCCCTACACAACAATTTGACAGAGAAAATACCCTGCTAATCAAACAGAGAAAAATCCAGACATCCAAGTCAGACACAGGTAAACCTCCTCAGCCCCAAAACAACCTGGTGGTTTGTGCTCTGAAAGCAGTCTGCTGTGCTTTAAACTCTTCCTGCACTGAAAATCTTAAGAATTGTGACAAACGTAAAGCTAGATCCACCTCCCTCTGTTGCTTGAAAGACTGTCTTTTCCTGACAATTCTAAGTTCCTTATTTCACCTTTCAGTTAGAAGTAGCCTCCACCTGCAGAATATCTGCTACAAACCAAAGACAATAGTAAGGTTCACCTCCCTCTGTTGTGAGCACAAAGTGCAATATAGAATTTGCAAGTGCAATATAGAATTTCTCACACAACTCACAGCTGAATAAAGTAGTGTCCTTCCAGGTCAAGAAGATGGATGACCAAGGGAGGTGACAGAGGCCCCACATCCTGCTGACCACCAGCTCTCTCCAGCCTCCAGACCCAGGACCATCCCTCTAATTCCAGATAGGTCACCAGGTAGGCAGGCCCTCTCCCGGGGGGTGATCCAGGGGGCTGGATGGGATCCTGGATCCGGAGGGGGTGCTCAGCAACGTATCTCCCAGTGGCACGGAGGTTTCAGGCTGGGAGTAGAGATAGTGGCTGAGAGTGCACTCCTGAGAGATGCCCTAGTCCCTCAGAGCAGAAATAGTGTACAAAAAAAAGGACACTCCTAGGAGGCTCCCCTCTCCACCCCCACGGGACTCCGCTCTTTGAGAACCAGACCAGGTGGAACCGAGCAACTCCCACATGACTGGGCCTTCTGGGGGTCATACAGGCACCTTCCTTCCACGTACAGAGGACCATCTCAACCGGCGCCGGTCCCAGATAGTGACTCTGGGAGAGAATTATTCCTCTTCCTCAGACTCATCGGAGGGCTCCAGCCACTCCTCTGATACTCTGGGGTGAGCCAAAGAGACCCCAAGTCTCCTCTGGAAGATCCCTCCTTTATGGATGTGATGCAACATAGCCAGTCCCTCATGGGATGGAATACTGAGGAGTTTGACCCAGAACGCCGTCGCCTGGCACTTTACTTGCGAAAGATGAAGACCCTCCCTTTGGTGGTTCCCCCCTTGATTGAGGCATACGATGATGTTGCCAAGACGATGTGAAATCGCCCTTCTTCCACCCTAGCCTTGGCTAAGAAGGCAGACTGCCTCTACCACGCGCCAGTGGGAAAGCCCTTCTACAGTGAACAGCCCACGGCCAATTTGGTGGTCACAGATGCTGCCCACGACCATACTAAAAACCTAAACATTTAAGCATCCACCCACTGGACAAGGAATGCAGCCAGCCAGACCAGTTGGGCAAGCGGGTATGTGTAGTCCATATGGTGCACTACCAGAATGCCACTTGGGATCAGGCAAGGGATTTGATGATAGCCCTCCCTGATGATTCCACCAAAACCCAGCTGGCCCAGCTTCTTAAGTCTGGCTGTGGTGTAGGCACTTCTGTGCTCAGAGCAGCCTATGATACGGTTGATGCTGCCGGGGGGGGCATGGCAGGAGTATTCATTCACCGCCATTACTGGTTCTGGGTGTCTGAGTTGGTGCCTAATATTCAGGCCAAGATAATGGATACCCCTTGTCAGGGCTCGGTCTTGTTTGAGGGAGATGCCCAGGATATAATCTCCCACCTCCAGGATTCGGGTAAGGCCTTGAGGTTGGTACACTCTATGTACCACTCCCAACCCTGGCCCTCCAAGTGTCAGCCCTTTTTGCCAGTCCTCCCATCAGCCTTCCAAGGATCAGCAGTCAGAAGGACCCTTTAAACATGAAGCAACCACCCCTAGGGCCCCCAGAGTGCCCTCAGCCACTCTGCCCACCGCAGGCTGCACTGCCTGACTACTTGCCCAACCCCCCAGCAGAGGCCTTAGGGAGGTGGTGGGTTGGTTCTCCCTGTACCTACATGGGTGGCACACTGTTACCTCAGATCAATGGGGGGGGTTCAAATCATTGAGCTGGGTCACACCCTTGAGTTTCTGGAGACCACCCCATGAAAGCCCTCCCTCGCTCTCCAATTACCAGCAAGCCCACGTGTCCCTCATCCAGGCCCTGTTTCAGGCGTTCCTGCACAAGAAGGCCTTAGAACCCACCCCCCCAGGTCAAAGGGATTCTACTTCCACTTCTTTCTAGTCTCCAAGAAAATAAGGAACCTACGACCGATCCTGGATCTAAGCCATCTGAACCTCTATGTAGAGTACAAGCGCTTCAGGATGGTGACTCTTCAGGGTCTGTTACTCCTCATTCACCGGGGGGGGGATTGACTCTGTTCCCTGGAAATGCAGGATGCTTATCTCCATATCCCTGTTTTCCCAGCCCACCGCTGCTTCCTCAGTTTCTGCTTTGAGGGACCACTTCCAGTTCCGGGCCCTCCCTTTTAGCCTTTGTTTGTCACCTTGGGTCTTTATCAAATGCCTAGCAGTGGTGGCAGCGGCTCTGTGGAGACAGGGATTTTATGTATTCCCTTCCCTTCCCTTACCTGGCCGATTGGCTGCTGATGGCCCCCTCTACAGATTGTTTACTGCAGAACCTGGAAGGCACTTTTTGGCTCTTAAAGTTCTTGAGGATAACTCTCATCCTACCAAAGTCTTGTCTCTCCCCAAGACAATGCCTTCTGTATATATGTAACCCCTAGATGGCGCTATCCCAGGGGCTACTACCCCTGCCTGATTTGCCACTAACAGGTTGAGGGGCCTGGATCCAATGGCGGGTGCCTCCACCCAGAGGTCAGGGTTTGCAATAGTTAAACTAACTTGGTCACAGCCCTCTGGGACACTGCAACCCCCCTTTCTTCCCACTAGTGGCCCACACAATATATCAGAATTACCTTCACAGTATACACTTACCCCAGGTCTGGTTCCGGCACTGGGACCTCCTGTGAAATGAGATACAGTGCAACAATCACAGTACAGTACTTTAACATAGACAAATACCTCAGGCAGTATAACTTTGCTGAAACAAGCAGCTCTGATTTATTTAGGGGATATAACAAGGACAGGGAAATCAGGTTAATTAGCTTATCACTCTAATAATCTACCTATGGCTCTGTGCACAGGCCTATCCCTATCAGTTACTGTCCCTGGGTACCCAAGCCCTAGTGGCTAGTCAAACCGTGGCAGCTGGTAGGGCCCTTTCACACAGAGAAAGGAGAATTAAACAGTCAGCAGTACAGTAATTCCATTTGGATTTAATGTGGTAATTCAACAGGGGCGACCCTGAATTAGTACTCACGACCTCCAAATAAGATAGGGTCCTTCAATGTCAGCAGGGCTCACTTGAGGTACACAAACCTCTTCACACATCCATATAAAAGAAAGCACTATACCAGGCAGGCTGCATCTGTATCCCGATCATGCACTTACTGCACAATACCGGGAGAACACACAGCAGATTCAGTTCCTGACAGACCGAGTGCAATTCCGCAATTCCGCCAGTCTTCTACAGGGTGAGCCTGGTTTCTACTCTTCAGAGATCCTTTGATTCTTTTCACAGGACAGATTCAGTCCTAACAAGCAGTTACACAAGCTGCAGACCGGAACTCTGGGCCTTACACACGTTTTTTGACTAAAACTGCACACTGAAAAAGCACAGGGCTCCTTCCTTCTTCACTGCCAAAGCTCAACTGAAACTCCAACCGACAAAACCGGGCACTTCCTTTGAGTTCCTCCCAGTTCTTGACTGGATTGGCTGTCACTCACAATAGACTCTGCTGTTGGTCCAAAAAGGCACCAAGTCTAAACTACATCTCCCAGAGTCACTGCCATACAATCCTCTTGTGGCTGGCTCAGATTATGAGTCCAAGTTCTGATTAGTCCAAGGCACCATTTTAGAGCTAGCTTACCCCACACTGATTGGTCCAGTTCAGCAGTTCAAAACTAGAATGGGAACTAGCAGACACAGTTCTGACTGCAAAGAAAGCAGGTTAGACAAACTGTAATTTCATTATTACTCTAAATAATTTCTGGCAAACAGTTACATCTTTCAGATAGGTTCCTTTGCACTCCTAGTGACTGCAAAATGAAGTGAATTGGCAGCAGCTTGAGTGGTACTCAATCAAAGAAACACACAGTCCCCATACAAACTAATTATGTCTGCAAGCAGACAGCTCTTAAAAGACAGTACCAGAGGTTCTAAAACACTCACTGATAAATGGCTTAAATGCCAAACACCATTCAGGCTTGGAGCATTCAAGCAAGCTCCTGGAAGTCTTTTGGGAACCCCCATTTGCAGGGGTTACACCCTTCCTGGCCTGGGAAAGCTTGGCGTCGCGTCAAGCAAGTACCATAAGTTTCAACTGCAACCATATACATTTGCATTAGGCTCGCATGTAATCATCAGTCAATATATAATTTTACCAAGAACACATTTCTGAAACATTGCAGTACGTCCTCTTTACACAGTATTACATACATTGTACCATAACTCAAGTTATTACCTCTTGTACATGAAACCTGAAGAGAGGGCCCCTTCCTATTAGTTACCTTGGGGCTGGATGGGGCAAGGGCACCATATAGAGGCAACACAAGTAACTTGGAGTTAGCACTGATGCTCAGTTTGGGCAATGAGCTCGGGGACACATACACTCCTTTATGGACAACATTGAGAGGCAAGTCCACAGGCCTCCCAAGTGAATCATAACTGAGGTGCACCACAGGCTTCAGCTCGACCAGTCTTTCTAGGGGAACTGTTATAGTCTCTGCACTCTGAGCCTCATTTTCAGCATTGTCCTCACTTGTCAGGGGAGTCTCCATGGGGTAGAGAGGCTAGAACTTGGGCACTTTCAGCTCCAGGAGTTACAGTTTCTGAGTCCACAACATTTGGCTCGCATGGAGAGCTTTCGGACACTGGCAGTGGACTGTCAGGGCACTCAAAATACTCTTCTTGTTGGATGTATCACCAGTCTGCCCCAATCCATCATTTTCCTCCTAAGCTCAAACAGTTCAACCATGCACAATGATTCCATTTCATCTGATCTGATGCTTTGCACTTCACTTTCTGGGAGCATTGGCTCGGGGATGAAGCTGGGGGCTTAGACAGTCCAGAAGGCCCAGCTTCATCTCCAGTATTGACTAGGGATTGCCCGAAACAATTGACTCAGTTCGTAAGAAGGATAGTATTCAAAGTCACTCACTTTCTTCCGATATGGACTGACAGTCATGCTCAACTGGGACTTGTGGAGGTAACACTTTAACTTTGCTTCTGTAGTGCAGACTTTCTTGATCTTTTCTTAGCAGCAGCTCTAGTCACTGGTCCAGAGGGGCATCTTCTAGGGGCTCAGACTCAATTAAGATTTGTCCAATGGGCAGTAAATGATTTCTATGCATTGTTTTACATCTTTTGAATTATTCTCAGGCCTTACTTTGTACACTGGCAGATCATCTAGTTTGCCCACTACAATGTGAGGAGATGGTGCCATCTGTCAGCAATCTTGTGCTTGCCATGCAGTCCCAGATTTCTTAGCAATACCCGATCTCCCTCCTGGAGTTCCTGTGCTTTCACCTTTTATCATACCTTTCTTTGTTGGCCAGATTTCTTTTTGGCAGCCATGGTTTGAGCCAGTTAGTACGCATGAGTTAGCTGGGCCTTTAACTTTTACATACTGTAAATAGTTGTCAGCTTGAACCCATCAGGAGAGACCCCAAAACACACATCTACTGGTAGTCGAGCTTCTCTTCCAAACATCAGGCGGTAGGGGAGAATCAGTGGCATCACTTTTGGTGCAGTTATAAGCATGTACCAGGGTGCTAATTTGTTGGCTCCATCTAGGCTTGTCCTTTGGGTGCAGGGTGCCTAGCATATCTAGCAAAGTCGCGGTTGAAGCGTTCAGGCTGTGGGTCCCCTGAGGTGGTAAGAGTGGTTCTGGACTTTCGCCTCCCACAGAAAGCATCTCTTTGATCAGACGACTCTCAAAGTCTCTCCCTTGATCAGAATGGATTCTTTGTGGAGCCCCATAGTGAACAAAAGTTTTCTACAAGTACTTTGGCCACAGTAGATGCTTTCTGGTCTTTGGTGGGGAAAGCTTGGGCATATCTGGTGAAATGGTCAGTGACCACCAGCACATTACTGATATTTCTTTGATCTGACTCCAAACTCAGAAAATCAATACAGACCAGCTCCATGGGTGCACTGGTGGTGATGTTAACAAGGGGGCAGCCCTCTGAGCAAAAGCTTTCCTCTGTAGCTTAGCGACTACAAGTTCGAATGTGTTGCTCACATCAGCCCCATCTTAGGCCAATAGAATCTGGATCTCACCAAGTCAAGTGTTCTGTCTATACCAAGGTGCCATGTGTGTTGTGCAAGGACCTCAGTACTGAGTCTCAAAGGCAGTGGGCAGCACTAGTTGTTGTTTGTCTACTTGTCCCTCTGTCTACTGTTTCTCTGTATAACAGTTTATTGATCAGTTTCAACTTAGGACCTTCTTTGTATAACAGTGCAGTTCTCAAATCAGTGGGCGTAATTTGGACACATCTTTTCCTGCATAGAGGCTTCTAAAGCTGCTTTGATCATGGGATGCGAGGATTGAGCCATCGAATACTGTCATTGTCCAGCTGAGGCAGTGCACCAATGTCTATTGCAGAAAAGTGGCAATAAGCAGCAGGTATGCAATTCTCAGAGCTCCCAAGCAATCCACCATGCAGTCCACTGCGTCCGTGGACATTGTTCCTCCCTGTCAAACTTCCGGCAGAGTGCCGAATGTCAGGTTCTGCCAATCGGACCCAATCATTCTGGGGAACAGGCCTCCGGGAGAGAGCATCAGCATCTATGTGGTTCAGACCTGCTCGTATTCGAGAGCATAGTCATATGTAGATAATGCAGAAAGCCACCTATGGCCAGTGGCATCCAACAGCTGAGGTCTGCACAGGTCAAGGATTATTGTCAGTTTTACTAGTATTTTAGCCCCATACAAGTACTCATGGAATTGGTCAACAATAGCCCACTTCAAAGCTAGGAACTCTAACTTATGTACAGGATAGTTCTTTTCGGATGGGGTCAGGCTTCTACTGGCAAGGCCACTGGTCTCAGGCCATTCTCGTAGCTCTTGGTACTACTGCAGCCCAACCCTTGCAAGCTAGCATCAGTGTGCAGGGCGTAAGGTTTTCTTGGATCGGCATAGGCCAGCACTGGAGCATGGGTAAGTTGATATATGATCTCATGAAAAGCAGTCTCACAATCAGGAGTCAGCGGCCCTAAATACTTCACTCGGATGAAAATACACTCTTTCAGTCTTGAGGACGCTGACTTTTGGTATTTTTGTGGGTTGGGGATACCCTTGAGTAAGGTTAAGTAAAGGCGGATCACTCTTGAATAGTCCTTGATGAGCGCCGATAATAACCACAGAATCCAGGAATCTTTGCAGTTCTTTTAGATTTTGGGCTGTGGCCAGGTGGTCAAGGCCTCAACTTTACTTGGGTCGGTCTCTATTCCCTCGGTGGATACTATGTGTCCCACATACTTTACTGATGTTTGAGAAGAATTGACACTTATCAATGGACAGTTTAAGGCCAAAGTCCTCCAGTCGGTCCAATACCTTAAATAATCTGCTCTCATGTTCCTCCAGTGAGCTGCCAAACACAATAACATCATCTAGGTATACCAGGCACTCTAGTAAGTTCATGTCCCCCACTGCCGCTCCATCAATCGTTGAAAAGTGGCTGGGGCACCTGAAATCCCTTGAGGCATCCTCAGTGAATTCATGAAATAGCCCGGACAGATAAAGGCTGTCTTCTCACACGGTCCTCTGGGGCCATCGGGATCTGGTAGTACCCTGCGGAGATCCAGCACAGAGAACCACTTGCTCCCGTTTAGGCAGTCCAAAGCATCCTGAATGCGGGCATTGTGTACTGATCAGGATAGTCCGCCGGTTTAGGTCGCGATAATCCACACACATCCTTACTGTTCCATTCTTTTCCTCACTACCACAATGGGGAAGCATAAGGGCTTCTGGATTCTTGTATTACACCAGCAGCTAACATCTCTTGCAGATGCCGTCTCACATCATCTATGTCAGCAGGTGCCAGGCGTCGAGACCTCTCACGGAAATGGTCTTTTAGTCATGCAGCGGATATTGTGCTCAGCTCCTTGCACGCATCCTACATCCCATTCCTTTAAAGAAAACACCTGGTCTCTCTGGGCAAGCTTCTCACTGATCCTCACTTTCCATTCAGCTGGCAGAGGGGTCGAAATCAAACAAGTCAGGCGTTACTCTGTCATTCTTCCTTGAACTCTTGCTGCTGGGTAGCACTGCAGTGTCTGCACAATGCACATTAGCCAGGATGCAACCTCTGTTTACTCGAATGTCTCTTTCAGACACATTATGAACTTGGACCATTACCCTTCTGGCATAAGCATGGGCTCTAGCGGGCAAAATACTAGAGCTTGACCAGCAGTCCCTCTGGCAATTTTCCATCGCCTGGTGCATCAACATTAATATTTTATTCTTAACATCCTTTCTGATACGGACCTCTCCCTGTAAGGTACACTGGGCATTTGGCGCCAGGATCAGAGACTCAGGATCCTTCTTCCATCACAATTCGACCGGTTCCTCTGGTTCTGTTTTTTCAGCATCTCTGTGCCTCATAGGCCTTCTTAATTAAAGCAGATTCTTAAAGCTCTACTAGTCTTTGACCCTGTTTTCATAACACAACTGTGCCAGCCTTCGAACATATGAGCATTTGTTCCAATCAACAAAGGGACACCATCATACAGTCCAGTGGGGGACACACTAAGGCTAGGGTCTCTACTTGTCGGCCACTCCAGCCACGGAGGTGGGAAAGACAGCCAAATTCGGATATACCGGAATAGGGGTGAGCCTTCTCACTTAACCCCCATACATGCAGTCCTTCTAATGGTTGTAAGGGTACGTCGACAAATGCTTCTGATACCAATCCTGGAACATAATTGTCACTTGGGAGCCACTGTCTAATACAGCTCTTGTAGACACTCCATTCACCTTTACAGTGGTCTCCATGGAGGGACCACTATTCTGGACCAGTCTGGAGAGGCGGTAGTGGGGCCTGGGCAACACCTTGCCACAAAGGACGTGAATTAGACTTTTGGTGCCCTCACTGGGATCATCGTGCACCTCTTAACCACTGATTTCTTCTCCAAAGCTCTCCTTGTAGCCTATATGCAACTTTGTCAGTGTCTTTTGGGGACTGGCATTCCCTTTTCATGTGCCCATCTTTCCCACAATTATAGCAAACATACTTTCTGGGTTTGAGCTGGCCGGCGCCACACTGGGAGCCAGGCGGGGGTATTACTAACTGGAAACCTGGGTGCCATCTCTGTCTGCGTGGTGATAAGCATTTGGAGACATCTCGTCAGTTTCTCCACTTCCATGGTCAAGGAATTGAGTTTGGAGCTGTTATCAGCAGGAGATACATGGGTGGGTACCCCACCCCCATAGCAGATGCAGTCGGATATAGGTCAGGGCCCGTGCACAGGCGTGGCCTTCATAAAGGGACTGTTTTTGAATTCCCGGATCTCTCTCAACAGTTCGCCCCATTGTGGCATATCTTTTCCTTGTCGGAGCACTCAATGACTGTCAACCTCTGCCCTGAACTTCACTTGATGGGTCACCCTCAGTCACTCGGGTGAGCCACAGCTGTTGGTGCAGGTACCTCCGAGTCGCCTTTTCTCAACTCCTCGAATTTCTCTCATTAACTCATCATAGGAGGGTGGGGATTCCAGTCGATTTGCCAGGCGTAACTGAAGCAACAGCAGTTCTGAGAAGGGGGCAGACTAAAGGATTCTGTCCAGTCTGGTTCGGTCCAGTTCAATCGCTGGCAAACTACCCTTTCTGAGGCATTCTTGCAACAATTTTTCCAGCCGAGAGACATACACAGACAACAACTCCCCTTGGTACTGTTGTGCATTTCTTACTCTCCACCATAGGTCCTCATCAGAATCTGGGCTCCCATACACATTCTCCAAGGCCTCAAGATAGGCCTGTGCAGTCGCTTCAGGGTTACTGGCCCGTTTAGCACGGATGGTGGCCAGGGCAGGACCTCGGAGGCTCTCACTAACCCTCTTTCGCTTTTCGCCTTCCGAGCATTGCCATTCTAGCACTTGGGGGGCAACATAGTCTATCCAGGTCTCCCAGTCATCCTCCCCTTGGGGGTGGGAGGTGCCAGAGAAGATCCTCAACCTTCGGTGAAGTCGTGACTAATGGCAGGTGCAGAAATAGGAGTCTGCATTGGTTCAGCCACCATTACGGGCACTGGAGCAGGAGGGGTGTTGGGAGGAACACCCCAGGTGGCAAGAATAGTTTCTTCAAGTCCTCCACAGTTTCCCTCTCCCAGCAACCATTCAGCAAATTTCTCCTCAAAAGTTTCAGATAGTGGTGGGCTGATTCCCCCAGGTCTTTACTGTCCTTAGTTATCACTCTCCAAGCAGTGAGGGCTCCTCTGGGGTAATGGTCTGTGGCACTTTGGAGCTATCTATGGGATCCTTAAACTCTACTAGGGCCAGGAAAGTGTGGGTGAGCAGATTAGCATGCCGACCCACCACCACAGGGTTTTGTAAACCTTCCACCTTGGAAAGTACTCCTGCACAGTGTCGTATTGATACCCAGGGGATGTCCAGGATAAGCATAGCATTTTGGAGGTCGATCTCCTCCCAGTACACACTCCACCAGCGGTGCACAGCCACTTCTGTCGGGTACCCATTTTTTTCTTAACAGTGGTTCGGAAATATGGCCACTAGAGACACACAATCCCAGCGGTGAGCCTCAAGATGTAACCCCTAGATGGCGCTATCCCAGGGGCTACTACCCCTGCCTGATTTGCCACTAACAGGTTGAGGGGCCTGGATCAATGGCGGTGCCTCCACCCAGAGGTCAGGGTTTGCAATAGTTAAACTAACTTGGTCACAGCCCTCTGGGACACTGCCCCTTTCTTCCCACTAGTGGCCCACACAATATATCAAATTACCTTCACAGTATACACTTACCCCCAGGTCTGGTTCCGCACTGGGACCTCCTGTGAAATGAGATACAGTGCAACAATCACAGTACAGTACTTTAACATAGACAAATACCTCAGGCAGTATAACTTTGCTGAAACAAGCAGCTCTGATTTATTTAGGGGATATAACAAGGACAGGGGAAATCAGGTTAATTAGCTTATCACTCTAATAATCTACTATGGCTCTGTGCACAGGCCTATCCCTATCAGTTACTGTCCCTGGGTACCCAAGCCCTAGTGGCTAGTCAAACCGTGGCAGCTGGTAGGGCCCTTTCACACAGAGAAGGAGAATTAAACAGTCAGCAGTACAGTAATTCCATTTGGATTTAATGTGGCAATTCAACGGGAGCGACCTGAATTAGTACTCACGACCTCCAAATAAGATAGGGTCCTTCAATGTCAGCAGGGCTCACTTGAGGTACACAAACCTCTTCACACATCCATATAAAGAAAGCACTATACCAGGCAGGCTGCATCTGTATCCCGATCGCAATTACTGCACAATACCCGGAGAACACACAGCAGATTCAGTTCCTGACAGACCTGAGGCAATTCCAAGAATTCGCTAGTCTTCACAGGGTGAGCCTGGTTTCTACTCTCAGAGATCCTTTGATTCTTTTCACAGGACGGATTCAGTCCTAACAAGCAGTTACACAAGCTGCAGACGGAACTCTGGGCCTTACACGTTTTTGACTAAAACTGCACACTGAAAAAGCACAGGGCTCCTTCCTTCTTCACTGCCAAAGCTCAACTGAAACTCCAACCGACAAAACGGGCACTTCCTTTGAGTTCCTCCCAGTTCTTGACTGGATTGGCTGTCACTCACAATAGACTGCTGCTGTTGGTCCAAAAGGCACGAAGTCTAAACTACATCTCCCAGAGTCACTGCCATACAATCCTCTTGTGGCTGGCTCAGATTATGAGTCAAGTTCTGAGTTCGTCCAAGGCACCATTTTAGAGCTAGCTTACCCCACACTGATTGGTCAGTTCAGCAGTTCAAAACTAGAATGGGGAACTAGCAGACACAGTTCTGACTGCAAAGCAGGTTAGACAAACTGTAATTTCATTATTACTCTAAATAATTTCTGGCAAACAGTTACATCTTTCAGATAGGTTCCTTTGCACTCCTAGTGACTGCAAAATGAAGTGAATTGGCAGCAGCTTGAGTGGTACTCAATCAAAGAAACACACAGTCCCCATACAAACTAATTATGTCTGCAAGCAGACAGCTCTTAAAGAGACAGTACCAGAGGTTCTAAAAACACTCACTGATAAATGGCTTAAATGCCAAACACCATTCAGGCTTGGAGCATTCAAGCAAGCTCCTGGAAGTCTTTTGGGAACCCCCATTTGCAGGGGGGTTACATATAGAAGCTGTCTTGGACTCAGCCAGGGGCAAGGCCTTTCTGCCGGAGGACAGGGCAGAACGCTTGAGAGCGCAGGCCCAGCTGGTCGCTTCCAGTTGCCAGGTTCTGGCCAGAACATTTCTCCATCTACTGGGGCAGATGGCAGCAGCCATAACCACAGTTCCCCTGGCCCACCTGCATATGAGAGTTCCCCAATGGACCCTTCGAGCCCAGTGGGATCAACGCACTGACGATTTGCAACAGCCAGTGCTGGTTTCCGATCCAGTGAGACGGACCTTGGAGTGGTGGCAGAACCCTGCCAACCTCCTGATAAGGGGTTATTTTCTGCTTGGTATCCCCTCGACAGATTCTGATAATGGATGCTTCAAGGCTGGGCTGGGGTGCTTATGTAGGAGACTGTCAGACCCAGGGAATTTGGTCCGAGTCAGAACAGCATCTCCACATGAATGTACTGGAGATGCGGGCAGTTCTTTATGCTCTGCAGGCCTTCCAGACCCACATTCTTCCAGGCCTCCTATTAGTGCAGAAGGACAGCATGTCTGTAGTCTTTTCCATCAACAGACGGGGTGGGGGTGGGGTTGGTGGCCCATCGGCCCAACGGTTGGATTTCCACTTGCGACACCACCGACCTGGGTTCAGGAACAGACCCAAGTCACTGGAGGGCCAGCCAGGAGGAGAAGATTCGAGCATCCAATGACTGCTTGCCTTCTCTGGGGGGAGGGATGGGATGTGGCTCGCTGTGTGCCGCCTGCTGGCGGAGGCAGGGAATGTGACAGTTAGGCAAGGCCTGCTGAAGGCAAGGGGCATGGTGGACATCGGCAGGTGCCTTGACGTCTGTAGCTCACCATGCCCCCAGGGAGCAAACCAGGTAAAAAACTGCTTCTCGGTCATCTGGATGATGGCCACTGGCTCCTGCCTTCGTGAGCGCCCTGAGCCCCTGAAGCCACCTCAGCAGCTCTCAGGGACTAAATAGTTAGTGTGCTGGTCATCTTCCCTTGTGTCTTCCCCCTTGGAGGAGAGGGACCCATCCAGTGAAGGGATACCCCGGGCTATCCCTGGGACAGCTGCAGTGTGAGGTAGGTAGAGGGGGATGGGACAAGGGTGTCTGTGGGGTCCATGGCTGGCCGGAAGGAGAGGTGGGCCGGGAAGCCTAGGGAAGGAGCAAAAAAAGAAAAAAACAGATGGGGGGCACTCACTCTTACCCCCTTTGTCAGGAAGCCATGAAAGTCTGGTACTGGATCATCAAGCACAACCTGGAACTTCGGCTGTCCATGTTCCAGGCATCCAAAATGCCCTGGCCGATGGTCTAAGCCAGACCAGATTGAGGGCACATGAATCGGAACTCCTGCCCTTGATGATCGAAGATCTCTTCAACAGGTGGGGACGCCCAGAGTTGGATCTTTTTGCATCCCACCTCAATATAAAACTGCCACTTTTCTGCTCGTTCAGTCCAGGGCCTGGAGTTTTCTGACACGACGTGTTGTCCCACTCCTGGAAGAGGAGGTTCCTGTATGCCTTCCCTCCCTTCCCACTCCTGCAGAGGGTTCTCCTGAAACTCCAGTCAGAGGGGGTGGAGATGATCCTCATAGTCCCCTACTGGCTGCGTCAGATTTGGTTCCCTCTACTTCAGCAGCTGGCAGTGGAACCTCCAGTTCCCTTGCCCCTCTGCACTGGCTTGCTGTCCCAGGATCAGGGCATTCTAGTCCATCCATATCTCAGGTCCCTGCATCTCCATGCATGGCTCCTGCAGACTTAGCCATCACCCTCTTTGGGGTATCTTCCAGGGTTGCCGATGTCCTGGTGGCTGCCTGGAAACCTTCCATGAGAGCCACCTATGCCATGAAGTGGAAGCGCTTCTCCCTTGGCTACAGCTTACCACTTGGATCCCTTCACCTGCCCAGTGAATCTGATTTTGAAGTACCTCCTCTCCCTTTCAGACTCCAGTCTGGGGTACTCTTCATTAAAGGTGCATCTTTCCACCATCTCTGCCGTACCATGCACCTATAGAGGGCAAGGCTGTTGCCCAACTGGACCTCTCCTGCACATTTTTGTGGGGCATTTTACATTTGAAACCTCCCATTCGGGACACTGTCCCACCTTGGGATCTTCTTTTCATTTTGGAAGAGCTCACTCTGCCTCCCTTTCAGCTGGCCGCGAGTTGCGAGCTACGCATTCTGTCATGGAAAGCATTGTTTTTAGTTGCTATTACTTCTGCTTGGAGGATTTCCAAGCGTCAGGCTCTGATGTGCAAAGAGCCTTATTTGGTTTTTCACAAAGACAGGGTGTCTTTGCGTACCAACCCTAGGCTCTTGCCTAGGGTGGTGTCTGAGTTTATGTTAAACCAATCCATCCACCTTCCAGTTTATTTCTCTGAGTATTCTGATGAAGGGGAGGCCTTATTGCATACTCTTGATGTTTACAGGGTGCTGTGTTATTACACTAACTGCACCCAACACGTTCATAAGACTGATCAGTTTGTTTTGTTTGCCTCTAAGAAGGAAGAAGCACCTGTTTTGAAACAGTGTTTGTCTAAATGGTTGGCTAATTGCATTGTGTACTGTTACGTAAGTACGACAAGCCCTTGCCTGGGGCGGTTAATGACCACTCGACTAGAGGTATGGCAGCCTTTACCACCTGCTTCAGGAATGTGTCCACTGCGGACATTCTTGTAGCTGTCACTTGGAGTTCGGTTCACACCTTTATCCGGCACTACGGTCTGGATATTGCCTCCAGACGCAGGGCCAGTTTCGGACTAGCTGTCTATCCTTCTTGGTCTTCTCTCATGAACGGCCTTCTGCTGTCTATTTTTGCCTCCTCTCGGCTGACTTCAGATCAGTTCTGGTACTGCTTGGGACTCAGTTCTACCAGTGTTGCCTGCTGCAAGAGCCCCCTCGAAGTAAGATAGTGCAGTCATGTAAGAACTTACCATAACAGTAGATCTTCGAGAGGAGCTCCTGCAGCAGGCACTGCTTTCCATCCCTCCATCCCCCGATTGCTACTTCTCCTTTGCAGCTTCACTGCTTTTCCTTTGCCTTGAGGTGCCTCAGTTCTCCATTTTGCTTTCTCTACTGGGGTCTCGGTGGAGAACTGGAGATAGATCTTGGGGGGGATGCCTTTGATAGGATAGGCAGGCGTCAGGTGTTGGCGTCAGTGGGTGGTCCCCCCGCTGTAGACTGCTAGCTAGAAGTTTTCCATGTGGTCCTGGTGCCTGGCAGCTTTAGTCCTACTGGTGTTGCCTGCTGCAAAAGCTCCTCTCGAAGATCTACTGTTATGGTAAGTTCTTAAGTAACTGTACTTTCCCTGGTGTCTAGTGGCACCCCAACCCTCCCATTGCAGGCAGAACCCTGAAATAAAAAAAACTGTAGCCAACTTTGGGGGCCCTAATCCCCACGTTGGCGTTTAGACCCCGCCCAGCAGTGTGGGATACTGAGGAGCCCAACTCCAGTGTCCTGAGATGGTTTATGAATGTACCTGCAATATGAAAACCGTCCCCCACTGTCTTTTTTTTTTTTAAACCTGAAACAAAGAAAACTCTCCCTTGTCATCACCGCTGACCCCCTCCCCCATTCCTGACTCTCCCACTGAGCACCCACCTCCCCACACACACCCTTACTCTATACTTACCAGCCGATGTCGAATTCTGTCATCTTCTGTGGCCCGAGACACGTCTGCACTCCTCAAAGTCGTACCACGAACTGAGGAATAAAGGTAAGGGCCGTATAATGTATTTCAGTGGCACTTTGAACTTATGTTCATAACTTTGCCATTGTTACGTATTTTTTTTCACCAAATTTTCAACATGGCCTTTTTTGGGACCCCACCTCATTAATACTGGCAGCGTAATTTCGTTAATTGGGCCCAGAAGATAATTTCGCAGTCACTGCACGAATTCACCTTTCGAGACCAAATAATGAAATTTCACCACTAGTGTTCATGAGGTTGGGTTCCAAAAAGGCCATGTTGAAAATCTGATGAAATAATTCCTAAAAATGGCCGCGTTATGAGCGTTCATTGAAATGTTTTTATGCACGCGCATAACTCTGGTAATTTTCAGTATTTTGACTCCAAATTTTCAACATAGCCATTTTTTTCACACCACCTCATGAACAATATAGCTGTTATTTTTCACATCCTGTCTGAAAAGTGTTTTTGTACCTGTGGCGTGGAATGGTATTTTGGCACTGATTTGAAAATTTTCACCTTTGGGGTTTATGCGGTGGGATCATAAGAAGACTATATTGAAAATTTGGATTTAAAATAAATAATAGGGTGGCTATGCTGACAGTTTAGTCACCGTTGTATTATAAATGGGCGCGGGGCCCAGGCGGCCTTGTGCTTCCTGCCAGTTATAATAAATAGGAGGATGGGAGCACAGGGTTTGGGACCCTCGCTCCCTGATATCACTATCTAAAAATGTAAGGAAATAAGTTGCAAAAAGCGTTGTTAATGCTCCAGTTAGGGTCAAAGTGACAAAAGTTGGGAAATGAGACGTTAGGGCTTCCAACCCTAACACTCCGACTTCCCAAACCAGGCAGGAAAGCAGGTGTGGGGTGTCCCTTGGGCTTCTCAGACCTAACGCTCACCCCATTTTCATGATGTCTACACATCTGACCTTATTTACAGATGGGATGGGGTGAGTGGTAGGCCTGAGAAGCCCAAGGCACACCTCACACCTTCTCTCCTGTGTGGTTTGGGATGGTGGGGTGTTAGGGATGGAAACACGAACGCCTCATTTCCCAGCTTTTGTCGCTTGGACCCTAACTGAAGCATTAACAAAGTTTTTTGCAACTTTTATATATTGATATATATACAGAAACCATTAGCTAACAAAGTCCTATAGCTATGTAAAACTTTACATATATATATATATATATATACTGTTAGCGAACAGAGTCCTATAGCCCAAACTTTCTCCACTGTCTCTATAGATAGAAGACTACATTGATTTAATTAAACCCACCCATATAGTATGCACATTTCAGAGAGAATAAATATTGTTTTTCTATGAATCTCTGCATGGCAAATGTCTATGAAATCACTCCGACATGAAGATGTGCCCCTTTTTTTACACAGTTAAAAACAAGAAAAGGAACTTGGAAGTCAGTGTGTAGTTTGATTGGCAATCCTTAACTTGTGCAAGACTGGGCATAGTGTGTTTTTCCCCTTTGATTGTCAGATGAGATGGGCTGCAGTGTTTATTTGTTGAAGCCTGTGAAGGTTACGCTAAGAAAGTATAGCAGGTGATGAATGGTAGTAGTTGAGGCTGGAAAATCCCGGTGTGTGAATTAGCTGGCATTTAGTGGCCTTGCTGCCTTTGCGCTTTATGTAGTGCAACCTGTGCAGACATTAAGCCCAGCCATAAGTGCAGTAACAGTAGTCCCTCTGTTCCCGTTCGAAGAACTGCAGTAAGAATCTAGTCATTCAGTTTCCTGCTGACACTTTTGGTTTACTGCATTGTAAACAGTCTACTGAACAAGTTGTCTTCCCCTCCCCCAACACACATACATACATATATATATACACACACACACACACTCACTCTTGCTCTCTGTGCCTCCTCTTCCTCCCTCTCCTTCAAAGCTCTCCTCAGACCTTTCTTCATAGACTTGTTCCTGCAACTAGCCCCTCCTTCTCTTTCTGCCCCAGCCCTGCACACAGCTGCTGTTGCGACTAGTCCCTCATCTTCTTCCTGGCCCTCCTGTTCACACACCTGCTCCTGCAGCTAGCACCTCATCCTCTTCCTGCCCCTTCCCCGAACATCTACTTCAGTCACTAGTCCCTCATCTTGTTTCTGCCCCTCCCTGATTTAAAGCTGCTATCTTCCATTTCCCTTTGTTTCCCTTCCTCCAGCCCCCCCAACCTTCACTCCTACTGCCCCTCCTGGGTCGCTGCTGTATATGTGTGTGTTTACTGTTGTGCTAAACTCCAGTTGTTTGTTTTTTCACCATTTATGTTAATTGTTTAATATTTGCACTGTGCCACCTGACAACTTGTATATTATAATTGTGTGATTATCGGAACACCATTTGCACTGTTTTAGCTTTTCCCCACCTCTTGTAAATCCTCCCAGGTTGAACCTTTGAAACGAGCTTCGGTTCATTATACCTTTTCTAATCAATATGCATTCGTTACAGTCAGTAGTAAGAGCCTCACACTAAAGTGTGGGTGCTGGTTCCGATTTGCGCTTAGAGTGCAATTTCTTTTCAACTTACTGTTTACTGAGATCCAAGGGATCATATCTGGTTGTTTCTGCTGACTCCCACCCCATTTGCCCAAACCGTGTGTCCCAGAATCCCCCGTGGATGATGTCAAAGCCGGGCCGCATTCGCAGGAAATTCAGTGGCTCGCAGTTCGTGTTAGAGATTTTAAAAGTCTAGATCATCTGTTGGCCAGTCATACTGTAACCAGATGTGATCTATTGGGCTGCACTAAACAGTGAGTAATAAAAAATGTATTTGTTGTCAAAGTGCAAATCGGGACCAGCCCCATACTTTGGTTTTGGGGCTCTTGGTGCTGATTATTCCCCTGTAAGTAACAGTAATGCCTGTTTGAAACGTGTTTTCTTTCCTTAACTTAGATTCACAGAAAAAGGCAACCTGGAAGTGCTGCTCTTCACCATTCAAAGCAAGATGAGGGCAAATAATCAAAAAGTCTACATGCCAAGAGAAGGAAAACTCATCTCAGACATTAACAAGGTAATTCCCCCACAGGGTGCATTTTCAGCTCCTTTCTTGCATGAAACACCTACTCTGGGCCAACCAGCAATCCATACTGCTGCTATCTGGAACTGGGGATCACTGGTTAGCCCTGGAATGCTGCTCTCTGACAAGCGAGGGCACATCATGGGGTGAGGGCTTAGCATAATGGGAGAGAGGGGGGAGGTGGGGTGGTGCTAACTGCTTGTGCATTCCTGTACCCTTGCTAGACTATCAAGGAGCGACATGGGTGTCAGTTAAGCCAGTAGCCACGCACCCATCCTCCCAGCTGGCGGAAGGGTACATCTGTCATGAACCCAGTTTTTGGGATTGGGGGGAGAATGGAAATGCAAAATAATAATAAAAGAATTACTCTTCAGCCATGTGCACGTATAAAACAAATACACTGTAACTGAAAGCCATAATAAACTTTCCTCTTTTGGCCAGCCTGGTGGCACCAGCTGTTACTGCATTATGCTACCATGCAAAGACACCCTGTTTCAAATTTCAGAAAGGAGGGCTATGGCTGCCTGCTCTAGACAGGTAAGGTATCTTGACATGGATGTCCATGTAAGAGCAGCTTCTCCCCATAACCTGCTGCGAGCATGGTGGTCGACAGATGAGGTCATGGGGAAAATGGAGGACACTACACAAACTTGAGGAAAAAATGGCCTCCCTTCCTGCCACCTCCTGACGCTGCCTGTGCCCCCCACCAAATGCATACACAAAAACCAGATGCCTTTCCAATGGTCATTGCTTACTCAAAGTGCTGCCAGAGGGAGAACCTCTGGGCTTTTGCCAGTGTTTGAGGGGTCTGGGTTAGTAGGCAGCAGGTAAACTGCTAATCTGATGGGAAAAGCAGGGGCAGATGCAGCCAGCAGAACTGGCTGTGCCTAGGTAGGTGGAGAAAAAAATTGTAAATTAAAAAAATATTTTCCTCTTCTGTTGGAAAACGTATAGGAAACATTGCACACAAAAACTGTACGATAACTTCTCCTTTAGAGCAGTGTAATTCATTTGCTTGGTTTTACACACTGTGCTGACTGTAAAAATGGGTACTTGGTATGGGACTGCAACTAATTTTCTCCTGTCCTGTGATTCCTAGGCCTGGGAACGACTGGAAAAAGCAGAACATGAAAGAGAACTGGCACTCCGAAATGAGCTCATTAGACAGGAAAAACTGGAACAACTTGCACGACGATTTGACCGCAAGGCAGCTATGAGAGAAACCTGGCTCAGTGAAAATCAGCGCTTGGTTTCTCAGGTAGGACAATCATGGTGAACATCTGGATAAAATTAATATGAGATAACGTCTGTCCTTTTTCTCAGTGAAACGTTCTGGCTTATGGACTATATTTAGTAAGATCAGAGATGAGTGCCTAGCTACCTCTTGAAATGTTGGCCCGATAAAGCTGTGTATGTTACATTGGGGATAGATACTAATGGCATGTTGAGTCACGCTAAACAATCGTCAGGAAGACTAAAAAAGAGAAAAACAATATGAACATACGAATGTGCCAGCAGAAACAGACCTCTTGGTCTATCAGTATCTGCTTGAGTGTGCAACTAGCGCCCCTAATTTGCAGCTGCCCAACCCCCCTCCCCTTTTGTCCGCCCTCGGCCATTCTCAGCCTCACCCACCTGTACTCTCCCCTGTTTTCTGTCTCATGTCCTTTTAACGCTACCCACAGTTTTGCGTGCTATCACCATCTTTCTGGTAAGGGCATTCCCCTTCGACACCACTCTCTCTGTAAAGTAATGCCTCCTCGTCTCCCTCCTAAATCTTTGCCCCCTCTATTTTTAGCCCGTGCCCTCTAGTATCTCTTCCCTTCCCCAGTTTAAAAATCCCATTGGCTCCATCCTGTTGAATCCCCTCAGATACTTGAAAGTTATGATCATGTCCCCCCTATCCCTCCTCTCGGGTGTACATAATCGGTTCCCCCAGCCTGTTCTCATAGTCTGTCCCCTCCATTCTTTGTATCATCCTTGTTGCCCTCCGCTGCACTCCCTCCAGTAGCTGGATATCCTGCCTCAGGTATGGCCTCCAGAACTGCACACAGTACTCCAAGTGCGGCTTGACCAGTGACCTGTAGAGAGGCAAGATAACCTCCCTCTGCCTGGATGAGAACTCCCTCACTATACACCCCAGCATCTTGTTCGCCTTCGCTGCCGCTTTCCTGCATTGGACAGAATTGTTCATGCTCCCTGTTACCATCACCCCTAAGTCTTCGTCCTCCTCAGTGATCCACAGCTTCACCACCCCCCAACCAGTATTCTTTCCTTGGGTTCTTTGCCCAAAAGTGCATAACCTTACACTGAACCCCAGCTGCCACTGCAATTGCTTCCATCCCTCCTCCTCGTCCACTACTGCACCCATTTTGGTATCATCAGTGCACAGGCTTACCCTGCTCACCACTCCGTGCGTGATGTCTGAGATGAAGAGCCCAAATAGCACCGAGCCCTGCATTACCCTGCTTGTCACTGGTCTAGGTGTTGAGAATTCCACACCACCACCACCAGTTGTACCCTCCCACGCAGCCAGTTTGTAATCCAGTTTGCCATCTTCACCCCCACTCCCATGCCAGTTAGCTTCCTCCCAAGCTGCCCATGAGGTACTGAATCAAAGGCCTTGCTGAAATCCAAGTAGAGGACATCCACTGCATGGCCCCTATCCAGCTCTCTTGTTACTCAGTCATAATATTGTATTAGGTTAGTTTGACAGGACTTCCCTGATATGAATCCATGCTGCCTCACATCCTGGAGGTAATTGTCCTCTAGAAATGACACCAGCCTCTCCTTCAGTATCGTCTCCATAAGCTTGCCCACTATGGAAGTGAGACTGACCGGCCGATAATTGCCCGGTTCGTCCCTTGGGCTGCTCTTGTGTATCAGCACCACATGGGCCATCCTCCAGTCCTGAGGCACACATCCCGTATCCAAGGAGGTGTTGAACAGATCCACCAGTGGTTCCACCAGCACCTCCGCCATCTCCCTCAGCACCCTGGGGTGAATACCATCTGGCCCTGGTGCCTTGTCCACTTTTAGCACCCTCAGTCCCTCTAATACTCTACTTCCCTCAATCATTCCATCTGTCACCTCTCCCCCTCCACCCTCCCAGTCCAAGGTGGTAGTGGTCCCTCCTTCTCCTGCCTGAACACTAAGCAAACATATTCATTTAGTGCTTCTGCTTGTTCTTCTCCCTTTTCTGCCCACTCCCCACTCCTATTTATCCTCACTATGTTATCCCTGCACTTCCTTTTCTCTCTGATGTATCTGAAAAAGTCTTTCTCCCCCGCTTAATTCCCTGTGCTAACCTTAGCTCCCTTGAAGCCTTATCTTCCCTCATCCTCTTGGTCGCTCCTTTGGACCATCTTACATACTTCTCCCTGTCCTCCTCCTTCCCCGTCCTTCTGAACCTCTGGTACACAGCTGTCTTTGCCCTCAATCCCTCCATCACCTCACTGTTCAGCTCTGCTCCTCTTACTCTGTAATGTGTTGCAAGCTTCTGTCGCCTCTGTAATCCCCATTTAATAATGTCCCATTTCTGTTCCACTTCCATCCCTGGCCCTATTTCCTCAAGTTTCCCTTTCCGTATCCCCCATATCCTCCTGAAGTCCACCCTCCTGAAGTCCACCACCTTTGTTAGTGAGCCCCGACTCCCTGCTCATCGTGATAGTAAACCACACTGTTTGGTGATCGCTGTCAGCTAGTGGGTCCTCCACCCTTATTTCCGTCACTGTCTCACCATTCGACAGTACCAGATCTAGCATGTTATTTAGCCTAGTAGATCCAGTGACCAGCTGTGTCAGGAGTCCCTCCTGGTTCTCGTCCAGCAGCAACTGCTTTTGTAATTATTTTAAAAAATATACGCCATTCTTAGCCAACTGTGATTGTTTATTTGTAAGCGTTCCACTTACTTTTATAACTCTTAGAGGGTGTGTCTCATGTTAATAGTTCTAAAATTCTGAAGTTCTTAGTTGGCAAAGTCCATTTCCCATACAAAGGTTTCCTTAATTTTCTTCAAAGAAAAACACTTTGTAAATTCAAGGTTCATTTTTAAATAGAAATCTTCAACATGATTTATACTATGTTTACATGTACTGTTCTGGCATCTCAGAGGTATGAGTGCCCTTTAGAGTCCTTGCTTTGCAGTTCTGTCACCCAAAGAACTTGCAAATGCACACTTATAACCATAAGATCTTCTTCTGGGCTAACTCAGTCATCAGGTCACACCATAGGAACTTCACCGTTGGTGAAGCAGGATCCACATGGAAGATTTTCAGCAGTACAACTGGGGCTGC
Source organism: Neoceratodus forsteri (assembly GCA_016271365.2). NCBI lineage: Eukaryota > Metazoa > Chordata > Ceratodontiformes > Ceratodontidae > Neoceratodus > Neoceratodus forsteri. The sequence goes on from CM057450.1 coordinate 1,414,159,320, forward strand.
CATGCCATCAATGTCCATCAACGTCATCAACCTTATATTGGCATGAAAGGCCCTGCTCCCTCCTCAGTTCTTTCCCGCCATTGACTCGATCAAACGCAGTTTTGCACCATTTTTTTCACCTACGGCTTTTAATTTGCAATATTTCAGAATTTCTTTCATTGAAGAGACTCCTTTAGTTTGTTTTTGTCTGGAGCTGATCCTTCAACCTCTCTCTTCTGTCACTGCAACTGTGGAAAGAAGATTGCCTCCACAGACAAACACTTTCTCTGTGTCTGCTGTCTTGGGCCTAATCACGAAGTCTCTTGACTGTGAGCTCTGCCAGAAGTTTAACCAAACAACCCTCAGGCAATGCAAAAAGGCACTTAAGAATTTTATGATGGATCAAAAGGTAGCCAACTCAGTGGCCATTAAGGCTGCTCATGATAGGTCTAAGGCATCTAAGCACCTTAGCTCTCCCCCCCCCGGACAAGGAGCCCCGCAGAATTGGCCTGTGGGGTAAGAGGGTTTATGTTATGCCTCCTCCACCCTTGGGCTGAGGATTGCAGACTACTTGTCTCATATGGTGAAGTACCAGAATTCCAGCTGGAAGAAGGGCAAGGCTGCTGCCCAGGTCCTCGGAAACGGCACACAGAAGCAGGTGCTGCTTAAGTGCCAGCAGACAACTGAGGACATTAGCAAGCACCTCCTCAGGGCCTCTGTGACATGGCTGACACTATTGCCAGGGCTGCTGCCATGGGCATATGCCTACGTAGGCACTCTTAGCTGAGGGTTTCTGACTTTGCTGCTGATGTTCAGCAGAAGGTGCTTGATGCCCCTTTCAATGGCACTAAGCTTTTTGGTCCTGACATCCAGGATATTATCAACGATCTGCAGGCCCCTGGCAAGGCTAGCAAGTCTGTCCACTCTACCATACTCAGCCAAGAGGTGGGCAGCACCCTTCTTTTCGCAAGATATCCAGTAGACCCAGTGTAGCCTCTCGTCCCCAAGGGAATCGCAGAGCCTCCATTGCTTTGCCCGCCCTCCTCCAATGCTGGAGCTGCGGCCAAGCATCCTAGAAGTGAGGGACCAACCCTTACAGCTGGATCCACCTCTGCTGGACTCCTTGCCAGACCCCCCTCTTCTGGTCCCCGACCAAGAGATGGTGGTTGGAGTTCGGTTCTCCCTCCATCTATATCAATGGAGAACCATAACTTCAGATGCCTGGATTCTGCAGATCATCAAAAAGGGTCACACACTAGAGCTCAGAGCAACCTCCAGAGACCCCTCCCCTGCCCTACAGTTACCACCCAGCTCACTTGTCTGTTCTCAGGGAGGAGGTACAGTCCTTTCTGCGCAAGCAGGCCATCGAGCCAGTCCCCAAGTGCCAGAGAAACAACCGGTTTTATTCCAGGTTTTTCCTGGTCCCCAAAAAGACTGGAGATTTGAGGCCCATTCTGAATATAAAGGACCTCAGTCTGTATGTCCAGTACAAAAAGTTCTGTATGGTAACTTTGCCAGGCCTAATGCCTCTCCTCAAGACAGGCAATTGGCTATGTTTGCTGGACATGCAGGATGCTTACCTGCACATATCAGTCTTTCCTCCTCACAGGAAGTTTCTCCACTTTGCGTTCCAGGGCGAGTATTATCAGTTCAAAGTGTTGCCCTTTGGCTTGTCCTCTGCGCTGTGGGTCTTTACCAAGTGCTTAGCAGCAGCTCTCAGAAGGGGGAAAATGTACGTTTTCCCTTATCTGGACGATTGGCTCCCAAAGGCTCTGACAAGGGAACAGCTCCTGCAGACTCTGGAGAGAATCCTCCAGCTATTCCTCTCCCTGGGGATTACTGTCAGTCTGCCCAAGTCAGTTCTAGTGCCCTCTCAAATGCTGCATTATATAGGGGCGGTTCTAGACTTGTCGCAGGGGAATGCCTTCCTGCCCCAAAACAGTGCAGAGTGCCTTATAGCCCAAGCTCAGGAAGTCCCTCAAAGCCACTGTATTCCTGCTAGGGTGTACCTGAGACTGCTGGTTCTGATGGTGGCTGCCATTCCCACCATTCCACTGGCCAGGGTCCATATGTGCATCCTCCAGTGGACCCTCAGAGTACAGTGGGACCAGCTCATGGATGAGTTGGATCATCTAGTCCTGGTCTCTTCCCCAGTCCACAAGGTGCTGCACTGGTGGATGGACCCTTGAATCTGCTGCAAGGCGTCCCATTCCAGATCTCCACTCCACAGCAGATCCTCACCATGGATGCTTCCAGTCTGGGCTGGGGAGCACACATGGGCCCTTTCCAGACCCAAGGCTCTTGGTCCCAGATAGAAATCTCCCTGCATATCAGTGTCCTGGAGATACGGGCAGTTCTTTATGCCATGCAGGACTTTCAGGACCATCTTCTTCCGGTTCAGTTGCTAATTCAGTCAGACAGCCTTAGTGTAGTGTACTGCATCAACAAGCGAGAGAGACATTCTTTTCCCCTATGCAGGAGGCTATGACAGTATGGTATTGGGTGTTGGATCACAGCCTGATTCTCTCAGCCATCTTTGTTCCCGGGTTGCTAAACACCCTAACCGACAGTCTCAACTGGACTTAGTCCAGCATGCATAAGTGGGAGCTTCTGTCATCTGTTGCAGAAGATCTATTCGACAGATGGGGCATCCAGAGTTTGACCTTTTTGCGTCCCCACTCAATGCAAAACTACCCAGTTTTTGCTTGCTAGATCCAGGGCCTGGAGTTTTCCTAGTGGGACGCGTTGTCCCTCTCCTGGAGCAGGAGGTTCCTCTACAGCTTCCCTCCATTTTCTCTAATCCAGAGGGTACTAATCAAACTGCAGATGGAGGGGGCCAGTATGATCCTGGTAGCTCCATTCTCACCACGGCAAATATGGTTTCCATTACTTCAGCAGCTGGCGGAAGAACCTTCGGTACCTCTCCTCCTCTTCAGGAATCTGCTACCCAAGCTCAGGGGACCCTGGTCCTTCCCAACGTCAGATCACTGCATTGGCATGCTTGGCTCCGAGGACGTAGCTATTGCCAGATTTGGAGTTTCCAACAGAGTGACGGACGTCATTGTGGCCACTCAGAAGCGTTCTACTCGAACCATTTATGCCATGAAGTGGAAGCAGTTCGCAATTTGGGCTACCAAATGTAATCTAGGCCCTTTCACCTGTCCAGTGAGCCAGATTCTGGACTACTTGATCTGTCTGACTCAGATCTCCAATACTCCTCCCTCAAGGTACACATTTTGGCCATATTGGCTTTTCATGAGCCAGTGGGTGACCGAACTGTGGCTCAGCTGGACTTCTCACATACCTTCTTACAGGGCATCCTGCATCTGAAACTCCCCCATCCGTTCTCCTGTCCCATTTTGGGACTTAAATTTTGTTTTGGAGAAGTTGACCCTGTCTCCTTTTGAGCCAGTCATAACTTGCGAATTAAGCTTTATTTCTTGGAAAGCGTAATTTTTAGTTGCCATTACTTCTGCTTGAAGAATTTCACAGCTTCAGGCCCTCTGGTGTGAGGAGCCTTATTTGCTTTTTCACAAAAGCGAGGTGTTTTTATGCACAAATGAAGTTTCTTCCTAGGGTGGTGTCTGAATTTAAACTGAACCAATCTATCCACCTTCCTGTTTATTTCCCATAGCATGCCAATCCAGGGGAAGCACTGCTGCATACATTAGATGTGCACAGAGCTATGAAGTATTATCTGCTCCAGACCAAGGATTGCAGAAAGTCGA